>NQII01011773.1:5639-26334 GCA_002778355.1 Clitarchus hookeri
CCCATACCTCGTATGTGAGAAAAAAGCTTTCTTATATAGACCTTCCTGATTTAACTTCATAGCTGTGATGTACCGAATCTTAAAAAAATAATTCAAATAGTCACAGAAGTTTTGTGATGATTACTGCTAATTTGTAGGCCGTTCTGAAAAGCCAACTTACTTTTCATCACCTTTGCTCTTTGTCCATAAAGGTTACCATTTTGCTGAATACTGTATGTTCTTGTTCTATTTTTGAGCCGTAAAGGTCTTAATAAAATCTGCGGTCACTGCAGAATTTTGTGGGCCTTTTACATTTTTATCTAAATAAGCCAACGCATGGTAAATTCATTTAGGAAAAAGTTGAGTGGTTGTTTTGACTTTTTGTCTTGCACTTCCTCTTACATCTAAAAGAGGCTGTTTTAATTTGAGAACTAATTTTAAATCATGTGCCGATTTTTCGAGGAGATGCTGAACAGTTTGTATATTTGGCATANTTGAGAACTAATTTTAAATCATGTGCCGATTTTTCGAGGAGATGCTGAACAGTTTGTATATTTGGCATACCATTTCGCCATCCTTTGTAATGACCCCTTTATCTACAAAATGATTTCTTGCAAATTCTAATAAATACGCGACATCTGCAAACACGGAAATTTGTTTAGTATTGTCACTTGGGTTGGGAAAACACGTGTTCTCAGCATTAATACCTAGCTGCTTCCATTCTGCTGTTTCCCCCACCCATGTGACTAGAAACTGCCACAACCTGAAAACTTTTATCTTGTACTTTCGTTATTAAAATCTTCAGTGTGTGCTCAGTCATGGGTTAGTCAAATTCTTAGTAGATCGGCTATTTCCATACCAAACTTATCGCGCGCCATTATCTACTTGTGCAAACTTAAGAGGTGTATAGTGTATATATATCCATCCATCCTGCTTTTCTATCAATACAAATATCACTAGAAATGTCGACTTCATAAAAAGACAAAACAGTGAATTTTTTAAACTCGCTAAGTCATATTTTTCATTATAGCGACGACGTTATGCAATATGCCAAGTAAAGGCGGCTGTCTACCCGAGGAGGAAGGGCTAAAAATTTTTTTGTGGTATAATTCAATTTTTGTTTTAGAATATTAACGTTGTTTTAATTACACAACAAATTTCATGTTCGTCGATTGAGCAATGTTAGCGAAAATAGCCCAAAAAAGCAATAATAAAATACATATATTTTATCCATTAACTTTGAAAATATAGTGTTTTGAAGCAAATACTGTAGTTTCATTACCCTACATTTAGTATAAATTGTTTTTTAAAAAGGCAAACATACCTCATTGACGTGCATTGTTCTACTAACATTTCTCGCAAAGCGTTCTTCCTTGCTCGTATTTTGAGGTTTTCTTATCGTTCTTCACTTCCAATTGTCTCGGGCGCAATTTTAAGGCAACGACAAACTAGGAACAGCCATCTTTTCCCAACTTTCTTGAACTTACTAGAGAATACTGAATCAATTATTTCTGTAGGCTTTTGAAATACGAGTTAATGTAAATGATCGTCTGCACAAAAGAACTCACTTATTGGTTTATCCTTCACTTGCAGAGAAGTACAAGAATTTAACGTATATCGTATTGCTTCCGTTATTTTTACAGCCAAACACAGTAAAATGAGACATTTCCTTTCAGCTTTATCGCCTCTATGTTAACAAATATTTTCCCCCAAACCCGTAGTTTTCTCTCAATACGAGTGCCACAGCCCCAGACTGAGGCCGTGTCTCAAGTGGCCCAGAGAGCGCTCTCTCGTACTCTTACTCGCGTGACCACGTCATTATAAAGTCAAAGAGAACACACTCTGATCGTCTCAGTTCGTCTGAGAGAGCGCGAAAGAGTGAAAGTACAGAGAGAGAGAGAGAGAGAGCACGAAGTTGTATACTCGCTGGGCTCTCTAGCACTCTCGGACCACTCTCATTTTTTGTCACTTTGCTGTAACATAATGGTTACGTATAAAAAAAATTGTATTTTATGTTTTAACAATTATTCCTGGTAGTATTATAATTATTTGTGAATTTTTTGAACATATATATATTATTTCAAATAGCTACGACCGTGATTTTAGCTTAATATGATTTCGCGCCTTTTAGCATCAGCTGTCTGCGTGACGTCTGAGAGAAACGAGAGAGTGGTTGTCTCAATTTTACTGAGCGAGAGCGTGAGAGAGCACGAAGCAGTGCTCTCGCCAGTTTGTGCGAAAAAGTGCTGTCTCGAAAGAGTATTCTTAAAATTGAGATACGGCCTGAAGCAACTCGGGGAGGGCTGCCACCCTCACTCGAAACCGGTTTTATAACCAACGAGACTTCACGCGGTAGGCTAGGGAAGCGAGAATAAGCACGCACCTTTACCTTATAGTCTTCCTAATACTGTAGGTGTGTCAGTGTGTGTGTCTGTGCGTGTGTCCACCCCTCCTGCCCTTTTAAATTTTTGAATGTTACAACCGAATTTCACAAATATTGGTACACATATAAAACGTAGTAAGGACACCTGACTTTGATCGTTTTCAACCACGTCCGGCACTTACTTTCAAAATGGCGGCCATTAAAATAACTGGGGTGATATGTCATATCGCGGGAAGCAAACAGCCGATTTCAAACAAATTTTGTATGCTTGCAGAGCATCAAGTAACAAAAAATGTTTTATATAGATATTGTTGTTGTTTCGCTATTTTGAAAAATAGCACCAAATGAACAAATAAAGATTTTACATTATATCTCGGAAAATGTAAAACCAATTGCTACCAAATTTAGCAGGGTACAAAAAATATGATAGGCCAACTAAACGGAAGCTATTGGACTTGATAATGTACTTATTTTCAAAATAGTAACTATATAAATTTGTAATGCTTATTTTGTTTATCTACCATACGATTTAACGAATTTCGACCAAATTTTGTATAATGAAAGTATATGGGCATGTTTTAAGTACGTCAATTACGTATTTAAAAAATGGCGGGCATTTAACTATTTTAGTTTTAATCACTATATCATCGAAACAGTGTAATAATTTCCAAACTTATCTTTATATGATGGCAGTTTATATTAAGACTATGAACTGTAAATACATGCAGCATATTTTGCCCGGCATTTTGCAAGATAGACCCATGTGAATATATAAGGCCTTTGCACCATATATCAGGAAACAATTGACTTATTTATATGAAATTTGGAAAACAAGTAATACTGAGGGAGCCAATGTTAAGTGGTATGTTTTAAACATGTCATTTATTTTCAAAATGGCGGCCATATATCCATTTATATCTTTTAATGCTGTATTGTCGAAACCCTGTAATCTATTAAAACTTAACTTTGTATGCTGACAGTGGATATTACACCATAAAAATTGTCTGTGCAGACCCTACCTCTCTGTCATTTTGTAAGATAGCCTCACCAATAAAAATAACGTTTTCTATCTCATATATCGGGAAACAATCCATTCTAACAAATTTTGAAAATGTATTTTATTGTGGTTTGCCATATTAATATACATATTTTCTTAATTATGACACACTTATTTTCAAAATGGCGGCTATAATATTACTTAAATTTTGAGTGCTATATCTACGAAACTATGCAATCTATTTTAACTTTTTATATATTGGCAGTATTCAATAATCGAAAGTGTTACTAAATGTTTTGTTCTCCATTTATGAAGATCGCCACATGAAAATTATGGAGGTTTTATCCCATATCTCGAGGTCCAATCAACCGATTCCCACCAATTGTTACAGTGGAACATTTCAACTAATTTGTAACAAATTGTGAACGCCATAGATGCTACAGAAGGCCATGCAAAAATTCATGTTTTCAATGGGTTAGACAATGATGTTAAAAATGGCGGATAAAAATAATATTGGTAAGTTTGCAAATATATTAAACAATTGTAACCAGATTTAACTACAATTTTTATGTTGAAAGCATACATTAGAAGCATCGTAAATATAGCCTCATTTTTGGCAATTTTGTACGATAGCATCAAATAAGAAAATAAAGTGTTTTATGCCATATCTCAGGGACCAAACAACACATTTCCACCAAATTCTTCACACAAGTAGCGCTATGGTAGGCTATGAAACTTTCATGTTTAAAGAGGCTCAGTAACTTATTTTCAAAATGACGGCCCTGTTAATATTTTAGATTAGTGAACCCCATCATTCGAAACATTAGATTGATTAAATCAGAAGTTGATGCTCCGAATCCGACCACCATAATTAATTAGAATGCTCGCTAGCTTACTGTACGAGGTTTCTAGTTTCAAGTCCCGGGTAAGGCACGTGTGTATTGTAATTGTCTCTATACTGTTGCATAAGATTCTAGTTCCATTTATAATGTTATTGCTTTCAAAAAGAAGTAAGATCCTACCTACCAAATCAGTTTTTATGAACTTATTTAAAAACTTTTTGAACCCATGTTGAGAAAAGTAGGCTCATTATTTATTTCAGTAACTTATTGTTTCGCATATTTGTAATTTTTATAAAAGTATTATTTTCGTTAAAACAAGTCCACTACAGTACGCCATTCATCAAAGATCATAATAGCTAACCATGATATACCTATTTTATGTTTTTTTATTTAGAGGCTAATTTAAAAGGAAACTATGTGAATTCGGGATTTATTATTTACACGAGGTATGTAATAAAATGAGACAAATATCATGGCGTTTCCCCTAGCTTTGAGCATATTAAATATTTTAACATAGACCAGTAAATTATTTTTACGTATGACTTATATGAGTTTTATTCAAACCAACGGATTGTATTGCATACTTCAGTCTCAGACCGTTAACATTTATCTCGCTCACATTTATTGATTTACGCATTTTTCTTCCACTTTCATTTAAGGCAGTAACTTGTCTTTCGATACAGTTTAAGTACTGACTTCAATTCTTTAAATTGGCAAGAGATGAAACTATTTAAGTATCCTTTGCTAGCACTTACTTTGCTTTTGTGCCACACTGTCCAAATTACAAGATTTTTGTCAAACGGTTTGCACAAGCAGATTATGTATGTTTCAAGGTTGGCATATTGGACTTCACCGTGGTGTGATGAATATAGAGTACGAAGGATACGGTTGCTGTACTGTCTAAACGTATTCTCACCACCCATTTAGACTTGTATTCTTTACATCCGATTACAGGAAGTCGTTATGTAGAATGATCTAGTCCAAGAAAGGTCTTCCTATCAGCCGTCAACGATTTTTACTATTACGGAGTTCTTATGGCACATCGATGTTATTTTGGAAGCAATATCGAGAATTGACAAATATAAAAACATGCTATAAATTATGATTAATAACGGTNCATCGATGTTATTTTGGAAGCAATATCGAGAATTGACAAATATAAAAACATGCTATAAATTATGATTAATAACGGTCCATTTTGCCACCGACGTTACCAAAATCCCCTTTCACATTTATATTTGTGGAATGTAACTCTCTTGTTGATTAAAATAGCTGAATTAGTTCCGTTCACGTCAGTAGGTACCACCGATATCCTGAAGAGTATGCTGAATATACAGAAATATGCAGACATAATCGTTCACGGAACCGTTCAGCTAAACAAGTACTACAAATCACTACGCTAAAGGAGGAAACGTAATACACACTATTTTATAGGTACACAAATATTTTTCTCTTCGAGTACATAAAGTTACGGAAAACGGATATCAAATATCACTGCCAGTACAGCAAGACATAAAAAGAATACGAATTACAAAAAAAAAAAAAAAAAAAAAAAAAAAAAAAAATTTTTTNTCAATTATTTTAATAAAAATTATTCTTGTGGACGAACCGAATACCATTACACAAAATAACTCATCGACCACAGACCTTAAAATTTCTAGGACACTGCAAGAAATATATTTCGTTGATCCATGTGAAATGTGAGTAATATTTTTGAATAGGAGAGAGCATTTGACAAACGTGTGAACTTTGAACCGAACACTATTTCTATGCACTATAAAACTCAGTTTGGAATCGGTTCTATTATTAATCCCATTGCTGTGGTGTAGGTTATCCATGTTAAAGTGAGCACTTTTGAAAGCCCTCTCATTTGAAATAATAGTGAAAAATATATTTTATTTTAGCTTTAGACATTAAATTCCGAGTACGGTAGAATATACACGCTGTGTTTATTACTTACTTGTGAATGCTTATTTTTAAAGGGGTTTAAAGGATAAAAAAAATGGCTGAAAGGGAAAAGTAACTAGAGCCTTAAAAGTGCTCACTTTACCGTGAACACCCTATATAAATAAACGGACATGACGGAAAAGTATTTTTTTTTTATATCTGAACTTCGCACCCGACTGATGCAGCCTCAAGAAATAATGGAAAATGGATCGTGGTAAGTGAAATCGGTTTTCCTTCCCGAGGACCAGATTTGTCGTTCTCGTCCAACCTGATGATACGAGCACAGTACAATGGAGACGGGTATGAAAACGACAGCATCACAAAGAATAACACCTTCCACGCAGCGCTTGTTTTAATCCACGTCCTTTAGTTTTCCAAGCCGTTAAGGTACGGTATGAAACTGGGACCTCATAAGGTCTCCTTCAAGCGAATTCTGATCCAGTTCCTGTCAGATATGATTTCGAGTAGCCACAGTACGTAATTATGGAAATAGCTCAACCACGTATTGTTTGGATGTACCGGGCAACCATAAGAGATTTTCTTATGACACGACATAAGTGTCACCCTTCTAAGAGTTGGAATAAATGGAAGATGGAAAATTGCGATGTGAACAGGAAATGTTTGAACCTCACGAACACAGCACCCGTAAATACACGCAAGTCAAGTGCGATATAATAACGAGCATACTTTGTATAAAAAGAAAACAGACAATGTTAGTATCCACGTACACTGTTAATACAAGGCACGTAATCAATCACGCAGTAAAACTACACCGCATTTTTGGACATCAAGTGTTTTTTTTTTTATATCTTCTTTTATCTGGGCAGCTCTTTTCCTTCCGTGGATTCCAAAATTTTTGTTTTCAGGTATAAATGATGTTTTTATTTTTATAATAATTCCGACCACACTCAACTAACTAAAGGCGTTTTAATCACGTGCCCCATTTTTGCGTCTTACAGATACAAATCCGGCATTTTAGAATATCTTCCTTTCGTTCATGACAAGGCGGGTTATCCCCTGTTTCGTCTACATAAAGTTTTCGCGTCCAAATTGCCTACTATTTTTCAAACCAATACCAGATTTTCTGACTGACGCAAACAAAGCACGAGGGCCGCCCGATTTCCAGATAGCTCATCCAAAAAAAAAATGAAGACAAGCGAGAGAGAAAATATTTCCCATTTTCCTGCCGTTTCCTCGCTACCCATGATTTCACCGCAAGCATTTCTGGGGAGTTAAAAAAAAAATACAGTGGGTTGGGAGAGAGGAAATGAAAAAGTTAGGGGGAAGGGGGGAGTTGTGGATGCCGGACCGTTAACATGCTAGCCTCCCTTTCAGCCGGGTATGCGAAAAAAAAGCAGGAATTATTTATGCGCGCCACTTTAGGGGTAGCGGAGAGCCGGCTAAGCTGGGAGGACAGCGCGATGCCAGCGCGCGTAGCGGGCCGCTGCACTAGCTGCTAATCCCGTGATTAATCTCCTTGGCTTATTGGCCCGCCGAGGCCATGGAGGGGTAGGGACCGTGGCAAGTGAGGGGGTAGAAGAGGGAGGGAGAAGAGGGATATAGGAGCGCGATGGCTCAGCGGGAACTGGGAGCTGCCGTCAGATTCCACGAGCCGCAAAATCCATCGCCGTAGATTTCAGCGCCGCCGGAGTTCCACAAACGCGGTATCTCGATACGCACGTGAACGCATCGCCACCGAGAACCGAGAACCAATACAACACGGGCTTGTATCTTACCGGTGAGACGGGACCTGGAGAAGGGAGGGGTTCATAAACTCGTTGATAAAAGGGCCAGGGAGGAAGGCGCGAGTATTATGGAAAACCAGCTAAACCAACTCTTCCCCGTAAGTGCTTTATGGGGGTGCCTGCCCCGCCGCCCGGAGGGAAATGAAGAGATGAAGTCCTGGAGAAAATTAATCACGCCCCCGAAACGGAGGCGGTAGGCTTTGGCGAAAATGATGTGGATGGGAGAGGGGGGGATGGGGGCAGGCGTGAAGGAAAAGAGAGTGGTGGCAAATTTATTTACGAGTCCAGAAAAAAAGGTAACAGATTGCAGAGCGGGAAGTTTTCCTCGCACAGACCAGCTATCCCGGAGCAGAGACCCGCGAGAAATAACTGATGAGTCTGAGGAAGCGACCGTGTCTGGCTCGGTGGATGTCGAATCTTCGCTGTTCGTGGAACAGGATCGCTCCTCAGTGGCAGACTGAACGACCTGAATTTAATTTTGCTGATATTATGACGCATACCGTGCAAGACGTATTCGCTTCGTAGATATGTTCCGTAGCTGTAAGAAAAATTTTATATTGACATTTTTGCCTGTCTGATTTAATAATCGCGAGTAAAAAAACACCTTAAAATTGGAAGCTGAAAAATCAATAAACCGTTATTGAAACCTCATGTTTGGGATACACTTTGAGATTATAAACTAAGGCATACTTCTGTATAAAAACAAATATTATTTCTATTTGTCTAGTATAAATCAGGGGGGAATCAGCGTTGCGACAAAAAAAAAATGGGCATGTTCGTCAGTGCATAAGCATCTTAAATAAGAATTTAAAACACAACTTTATTTTAATAACTGCATATACAAGTTGGCTGAAATCTAGATGAAAAAACTAGCTTAACCATTCCTGAAAAACCTCATACAATTTAAGTATATTTCTTCGCCCTGAAATCAGCGATTCATTTGCAAAAATATTGCTATTATTCTTACATATTTTTCATTTGCTTTCCCAAGAGAGTCACTTGAAATGCGCTGACGAATCCTACGATTTCATAAAAAATATTAAATGTCTACATTTCCACCAGATTCAGCTTTTACATTTCCACAGGTACTAAACTAGACAGTGGCCTACAGCGTGGCTTATTGATGTTTGTAAACTCAAGAAGCACCCTACTGTTTTTCAGCTTGGGATTTAAAGGATTTGCGTCAGTAATTTATATAANAACTCAAGAAGCACCCTACTGTTTTTCAGCTTGGGATTTAAAGGATTTGCGTCAGTAATTTATATAATGCACGGGAAAAAAAATACAAATAAATATAAACATATTTTTTAAACACCTAAATGTGTAACATGAATAATAAGTCTGATATATCTGAGCACTGTTTTACACATTTCTGGGTTATTTGGATTTTCCTTAAATNCATGAATAATAAGTCTGATATATCTGAGCACTGTTTTACACATTTCTGGGTTATTTGGATTTTCCTTAAATTATACAATTTAAAATAAAAAGAGCACTGGTTGACACGATAGTTTACAGCGGAAAATTTTAACTGTTTCTTAGGCACCAAAGTACTCTGCACGTGCCAGAAAACATCCCTTCATTATTGGTTGTGTGTGCGTGTGTGTATGAAACTGTTTCCCCCGTTCTCTGGCCAATGGAAATTCCCACATTATAAGACTGAGCCTACATGACTGGTCTAAAAACCGCCAAGCCACGTGATAAACGCATTATCCAATCACATAAATATCAGGATAGTACAATGTTTTGGAATATATGTTAGCTCAAGAAAGGTTTGCTGTTTTCCATTGTCACTAAGCATAGACTTTTTCAGTGCAAAGAGATGGCCACGACCTAATAAATAAGAAAAGAAATAGCATTACAGCAAGACCCTGTCAAATATTACTGCAGAATGTTAGGTACAACGAAGACCAACAAATATTTAAACACTATAAAAAATATTATCTTACTTATTCAAACAAACTTAATGGTAAGTTCAATTCCAAGATACTTCGGAGAAAATTGGCAGAAGTTGTTTACTGTNTACTTATTCAAACAAACTTAATGGTAAGTTCAATTCCAAGATACTTCGGAGAAAATTGGCAGAAGTTGTTTACTGTGCCAACTGCTGTGGGTAAAAAGTATAACGACTTAACAAGTGGCATAATGTCAAAATAAAATAGGAGATTTTTCATGCCAGTTTTGTAACGATACCTATAGGATGGAACCTGAGAGTTTCGGCAACAAACCGAGCTGCTGTGTAATCAAGGGCTGCTGGTTCTGTGCAAAGTTTCAAAACTGGAAAAATCTGTAGCTAGCCAGAGGTCGACTTAGTAGCGCATTTAGAATTCCTGCTTGGTTTCTTCTTACAAACACACTGTGTCCTCTCACCACTTCTGACTATTAACATCAATACTAATCTTTATGTGACACTCGTTGACGCTGTGAATTTGTTAGAAACACAACTATGATAAAATTAAGTTAATTCTTACTCTGATTTTACAAAACATAGCTATTTTGTGGCTACCAATTGAAACATTAAAACTTCAATGGGAAGCTAACAGATATAACAATTTTTTTTAATTTCATCAACAATATAACTGTGAATACTCTACAGTGTCTTTACTTTAACATACACGTAATTACAAGCAGAGATTTTATAAAGATTATTTCAAAGTACTCAGTTCACCTCGAAGTATTTGTAGTCAAATTTTAAACCTTTATACAATTGTAAGGTTCAGTATTTGTGTCTATATGTTGCGGGAAGCAGAAGAGCTTCGAACAGGTACCAAAAATAGCTAATAGTTAGGGACACGTGATTTCCACGAAAATGTTTCATGAATCGTTCTTCTAAACAGTATCTCAGATTCACATTCATGATTGGATGTTATTATTACGCGTGACACTAATTGGATACCTGCGAGCGAATCATAGACGCTCAATGTCGGAGTAACCTGATTCTGATTGAACTAATCTAGTCAGACGGTGTGTTGTAGAAAGTCACGTGGCCTGTTATACGCTGTCCACGGTAAATTGAGCACTTTCGAGAGCCCTGCTTAAGATCTACGTGTATAGAAATTGTGTATTCATCCGCTATATGTAAAATTAACGTTACCATGGACGTGATAACTTTATTCATGCGTAGGTCTAGTGAAACTACGAAATTATTATAAAAGGTAATATTTTACAAATCTATTAATTTTTGTACTGATTGTATAAAAATCAGAAAACAAGAGAAATAAGTTCAGTTTCCACAAATGTTTTACCTAACATTTTAAATTCAAATTTAACACATGGAAGTAATTTCCCTACGTCGTTACCAACTTTACTGGGCGCATGCCAATCAATGTGTCCGTTAATGCAGGTAGGGGAAGTGACATTTTTTCAAAGGTTGATTTCGAAAGTACTCACTTTATCGTGAAGAGCCTTTGCAAAAAGTCACTATGCACCATCAGGAGCGGATGAGAAAACGAAGACACCCTTCAACACCCTACAGGTAGTAACAATACGGGGGAAGTGCCGTCGAAATCTCGCTGAAATTCCGCACACTTCGCAATAGTCAGGCGCGGGAACCGCCACCGGCGCGTTGTAATTATCAACACTGCCGCTGCGCCTCTTGCGAAAATCTCCTCCTCATTAGAGTAATAATGATGGGTCGGAGGGGGGGATGAGTTGTCGGGATGGGAGGAGAAGGAATTGCTAGCATCGATCAGTCCGTGACGTGACGAGAACCCGGGTTGCTACAACGTATAAGGTTGCCGGCCTCGGGACATTTGGAAAAGAGCAGCCAAGATACCTGAGCTCAATTCGATGTCGCCTCGTGATTTACATCCTGCTACGCAAGTGTGTCGAGTGGCGAGTGCGTTTTTTTGAAGACTGTTCTCTGTTAAATGGGCACTTTTGAAATCAACGATTGAAAAAATATTACTGCCTATAACTACACGTAAAATAGTGAGTGAGGAGATTTTGGCAGCTCTTCACATCGGGGTCTTGAGAGCTGACCAGGGTGAAGCGAGATTAGTGCGAAGCGGGACCGGAATGCAAGGGTTTGGTAAACGGGACTTCCCCGAGAAAACCCGCCGACCAGCAGCGTCATCCGGCACGATTTACTCGTGCGAAAATCCAAGCGTGATCCCGCCGTGAATCGAGCCCGGTTGGGCTTGCTTGGATTTGGTGATGAGATCATGGGTCATAATCCGACCAACTTTTCATAGCGTAAACTTTTTATGTAGTTTGCTTTCCCCGTTTCCCACAAATGACGATGTTGCTCCCCGGCATGAACTTTCCTATCTCTCGTTCACAATATTCAGTTCTTCGCACAGCTCCGCGCACAAATGTAACGTACAACACGGATATAACATTTTTGTGCTACCGCGAAACGAATTTGCGTTACGTGTTACAGAAAAGTGATGTCTACAATATTTATTTGTTGAACTGAGCCCCTTTGTATCGATAAGAAACATTTTATGTCAGTTTAAATGAGCTTACCCTAATAAGTTAGGAATAAAAATTATGTGCCCTACTGCATCACCATTTAAATAAGCAGCAAAATTTCAGGGTTAACAATTTGCACGAAAACATACAGCATAACGGTATTGTGAGGGAAAGTCTACTTATACTGACCTAGTGTACACAATTATGTACATAATGCATAGAAATATTATTTTTGGACGTTACTGTACACTTCAAAGGCTCAGTGCTCAATGATCTTCCCAGTGGGTAACTGATCCACAAACCGTGCTGTTGTTCTAGGTAAGAAACGGTTCATGTTGTTGTAGCCGAGAACAAAATCTGTAGCTTACTGATTGTGTTAAAGAAGCATGTACTTTGTCGGCTTAAGTACGGTACGCTTCGAAAAATTTATTTGCAGTATCTAAAAGTACACGCTAAAAAGGGACTAAGAATGATATATCTAATATTCGAAACCCAGCACTCGCGAGAAATATTTATATATAATATATTATAAATATCACAGGAAAATCACACAAGAAGGTGGTTGGCGTAAAGAAAATCTTCTAAAAACTACTTTTCTAAATCCAGCCATATATATTTACACATAATTTAAGAATTAAAGCTTTAAAAAATCATATGATACCTACATCAGTTAGAATTTTTATATAAATACATAAAATTACTTCTCTTCATGGTCCAAAGGGTGTTTTATTAAATAGCTAAAATTAAAGAGAGATCCTTGACGTCAGCATTCTTGTGTTACGGAAGTTAAAATTTGTGTGTGTTTCCAGTTGAAAAATGTTAGAAATATTTCAAAAAATATAGCTTTAGCATTTTTACATGTGTTTTTAAACTCATTGAGTAAATTTTGTATTTCATTAGAGATCATAATTATTAAACGTAAACATTTTCACCAAACATGACGAACAATACAGATAACGATAATCACATTTTTCTAAAAGTGTTGTGTAAGTTAAGATTGCTCTTTTGAGTCTCAGAAATAATTAAAACTTGTAATTTGTAATTTATACGCATTGTAAATAGTATTATTTTATTCTAATACATGAATTATGCGTGGAAAGTTGTTTTATATAATGATGGTAACATTTACAGAACTGGAAAAAGTATCTTACAGATGAAGGCAGAAGCAGAAGAAAATTAAAAACCCATTAGGAAGTAGCATTTTATGTATGGCATTCCGTATAGTAACTTCTGTAATAGGCGATGAAAGATCGCCTAAGCGTTCATACGGGCATTCACACCATGCTTCTTCTGGAGTTGTAAGCATGACAGAGTAAATGACAAAACTGATAAGTTTTATGACCTTCTAATGTTAATGCTAGCTTAATTTTAATTTTTGTCTACTTATGGTTTGCAGTCTTTTGTTTTTCGTTCCAATGTTATAAATGCATTCTTTGGTTAAAAAGGTGTACTCTTGATAATAAAATAGCTTTATATTGTTATATAGATGTGTGTAGATTAGTGTCGATTTTAGAATTAGAGGAATCTAAAGTAAAGTTACTTACTACAATTAACTTCCACGTATCTTGTGTTTTGATTGTTTCTGCAAGAGAACGAATAAAAAATCTTTATTTATATTATTTATTTAAACTTCTGTAAGTAAAAATATGCTGCCATTTACATTCTGCAGAGGCTTAAACTGAAACTCATGATTTATATACATTAGGCAGATTCAGAGCTTATAAAATGTCAAATGTGCTAACAACTGTTGTTTTACAGGCTGTAATTAGTGAAGAGGAAACGAACCCCCTTCCCCCTGTTTTTGTTCGTTTTTATTCACAAAGAGTTGATAAATTATGCTCTGTGTTGCACACATGGAAAATCTACAAGAACTGTTGCAGCAGAACACAAGTGCTACGCAAATAGCAATGGTCTATTCACAGGTGAGGATCAGTTAACAATCGTGGAAGAAATTGCTCAGGTTGTTGAAGGATATGGTGAGGAATATTTCGTTACCACTCTATCGCTCGCATTTGCGATGATGGTTTTAGTATTTATTGTAGGACAAAATAAGCTGGTATTGGATACTTGTAAAGTCAGAGTGAGTGAATAATATAGACACATGTCTTTCAGATAAATTACAAAAATTTTCCACAGACGCCAAAATACCCTTTCAAAGACGGTGTTTGTTGATGGAACGAGAATAAACTATTGCTGAAGTTTACAGACATTGTTTCACAGGAACTGACATGGATTCAGAGTAGCTGTACGAAGCTGCGACCTGGTGTGAGGAACACGCCACACAACAAGAAAGGCGCAGCGAGACGATTGTATTCGCAGTGGAGCAGTTGATCTCACACCTCAAGCAATTAAAAGTGAGTTATTTAGTTAAGTGACGAAGGCTGCTGATCAGTGATAACAAAGTTCACGCAAAATTGTACTCGAAGTCCCGAATCTGCATTTCCATGTGGGAAAATTATTGACTTCCCAACAATATTTATACCGGTGGAGATCTTCAGCGCCATGAATATTTAAACAAAAAAATTAAAAGTCGTGGTCTTGGAAAACTTTTTCGATTAAATCATAAATAGAAGATAAATTCAGCGAGTGAAAATATACAAATAAATATGAAACTGGAATGTTCACGAGGAAAATATGAAGACTAGATACAACACTACGAGATGCAAACCACAGGCTACAGTATACACCATTAGACTTCGACAACCATGAAATATTTAGTGTTTATTCTAAAGTTATTAAGAAACTGTCATTTTGGAACGTTCTGTAGAAATATTTTTAGGGAGTTTATACGCAGTTAAGTTTCGTGAATGTGTCTCGTGATATGTCTTCAGCATAATTTTTAATTGTCGATTACTTAATAAACAAGTTCACTTCATGTACGTCTATCACAAAAACTTAGGCTTACGGTACTAAAAAATAGCGAGGAATGTAATGGTGACATGTATAATATATAAAGTTTGTAGTTTTGCCTAACCATGTATATAATACTATGCAGTTTTACATCAAGTTTGTGTCGGATGTTAAATGTAGCCCACAACTTTACATGTGTTATATATTAAAACTAAATGTGTTAGGCCTATACATTAAACATGTGTTTTACATTAACATATAAATTACTGTGCATTTTGGTTACTGATGCTGTATGCATATAAACTACCGAATATCCTTGTGTGCTTATTGTTGGTGCCCTAAATTCTTCGTATTGAAAAAAGTATATTTATAAAAAAAAATGCAATTGATTCATGTTTAAGACATGAAATAAATGTGTATTTTTGAACTCTATTACATTTAAGGGGTAATTACAATTTGTCTTGATAATCTCAGTCAATCTAAGTGGTTATTTTTGTTAAGGTGGTAGGAAATACGCAACACCTCAGCACGACTGGCGCAGCATATCCGGGAGACACGTTCGGCTTACATCGTTGTTGAACACGGGCAGTTGAGGCGCTGTTCAAGTTCTTGTTAGCAGCTGTTACTAGTGGCGAAGCAGGCAGGATGCAAGGGGGTTCACGTTGCTATTTGTTATCTTATGGAACTGGAGGTGTTGGTTAAAAAATTAAAACCACGCGGGGCAGGCGGGGGAGTGTTGGAAAGGAAGGGTGCGTCGCCGCGATAAGTAATGAGGGTGGTTAAGTTGCCAAATGAGCAATGCCGCGGGAAGTGCAGGGGTCCGTGATGTATATTAAGAAAAACACGTGTCGCGCGGTAGTGTCTGTCGCAGAGTACAGATGGCAGTGGCGTCGCCTGCCCCTTATTCCTCCCACCCTGCCCTCCCACGTTGTGGTAAGAGGGGAAGTGGGTGGAGTCATACATCACCTTGACGCATAGAGCGAGGGGGAAGGGAGAGCCCGCGCGACACCCATACATTAGGACCGCCTGGGGTCGTCAGATTCTTGCGCTACGAGCGACGCCGCGTCTGCCTGACCCCCTCCCCCTGGCGCTTACCCGGCGTACCCCTTCCCTCACTCACCGCTGGCTTAATAACGTCGCAATAACTCAGGGTAAGGTGGGCGTTCGAAGGGAATACAGGCGCACTGCGCTGTCATCCGCAGCGTAGCTCTAAACCCTGCATAGCTCCCTCTCAGTGGCTCAGCATTCTGGCACCCCAGGCTGTGACAATTAACGCCTGCATTTGTACATTTTGTTAATGGTGTCATGGGTTTTTGTAGTATTATTTTGGTTAAGTTATATCAACACTGTCGCGTTCACTTTGAAAAATTAATGACTTAGAGTTGCTTACATGTATTCTTATCTTCTCTAGTGGAGAGGAAGTTTAGACAATGGTGTGTGACTGAGTAGTTTTTTTGGAAGTAATGTTTTATTGATGCAAAACTCAGTGTAATTTCATTTTCATATCCAACTGTGTATGTAAGCGATTGCTTACTATACACTTCTGCTTAGTACTACTACATATATTATAAAAAGAATTAACAGAAAAAATTTTGGTTGAACAACTGTTTGGCAGAGTAATGTTAACATTGTAGGACTAAGTTACACCAAACTTAAAAAAAAATATTATTTTAAACTGCATGGTATACCATAAATGTGTTAACATTATTTGGTTTGTTCAAAATTTAATACTTTAAGGAATGTGTGATAATTATATCCGCTTTTTAATAATGATTCTATACTTCAGACACTTTAAAAGAATCAGTATGTTCACACTTTGATGTTTCTACATATTTACTGCACTGCAAGAAACGACAGAACGAGTCGCTTGTATCTATCAATACAGCAGCATCCGGTCACCTGTTCTGTTGGTCTCTGTATTCCCACTTACACTGTCGTATTTATCCACAACTCTCCGGAAATGCGTGCTGTACTACACAAAATTCACTTCTTGCCTGTTCTGACCCAATAAGTTCTGAGTTGATCGTGTACCCAGAACATTTTAATTCATACATAAGATGTTATACAATCCACCGTGCTCATATGCGTAAATATTTTTTTCCCTGCTTTCAAATTAATTCGCATTCATATTACGAAGTGTTCTTGTAAGGTCCTGATAATAATAAAGAAACAATGAGTTAAATGAAATTGAATAGATTTTCAGAAACTCTACAAATATGATGGGAAGCATCGAAACATCACAAGATACGACATATAAGTATTTCTGACTGACCTGAAATACACATTTACAAATTGATAAAATAATTACAATGATCACCGTATCTGGGGATTTGACAACTTAAAAAATCACAACCGAGATATTTCAAACACAATTATTTTAACAAGTAATGCAGACACTGAGATACGTATACTTAGTTGTACATATGCCATAACGTAATATGTTGAAAACAAAAGATATTCCCCGATATTTCATTTGCCGTGTTTGGCAAATTGTACAAACAAAATTGTCCGCAAAATTAAAAAATTATTATTACTGTGCGGATTGCAGTGAAGAAAGCCGGAGTGCGCTTTGAAGACAAGGAAACAGATACTCCGTGCTATGAATCTCACGAGCTGCAGCAACAAATCTATAACGAATACTTGTTTGTCAACATAGTTTTGCAAGTCTTCACCCTCCAGAAGTACTGCTGGGTTAACCACTTAACTTACACATTCATTTTTCATTGCAGGCGTTGCGAAAAGAGGAATTTTACGGCGTCGAAATTACTTACGAAAGTCTTCAAACAACTTACATTTTGGAACCTATGGAAAGGTTTTATTATATCCATGACACAAGAATCAACCGATTATAAAACAGTTCGTGCGAAAGCAGCAACCAATAACATTTACCCAAGCAAAGGCGCTGGCTGTATTGGTTTTACCTATTCTGCAACATGTTATGCACGCACGAGTATACTCGGGATAATATGTTAAGGGGTTAGTCTGCAAACGAAAAGATGGCGAGTGGAGAGACTTTAATGTCAAACGTTGCGTCTCAGCTAACGAGAATGGTTTTCCTGAGCAAGGCATAATTTTTTGGGTAATGCGAACGAAGAATTGTGATGCTGAACTTACGCGGGTTCGTAAAACGGAAGAATATCATTTGCGACCAACGCCGGGTCTAATGACATTAAAGTGGCAACAGTCAATTATTGCATCCGATTCACTGCAATATTGACAATACCTATCCTGGTGGCTTATAGGGCTCTCCCAGATCATTTCTGCAGCGTACACATTAACAACTAAATTAAAAAAATACCATTATTCATTTTAACCTTTATGGCACTTAGCTCACTGATACAAAACATTGGGATTTTTAAGATGCGAAAATGTCTTCTTTACCTATACATATTACTGTGAACGAAGCTTTAGATTATTTCTTTGCAAACTGGCAGACGAAATGAGTTAATGAGAATAATGACAGTGAAAGCGATGTTAAAGTAACGAGAAAGGGGAAAAAACTTTTGTACTTCAGATTTTCGAGTTGGTGTTCTTCAGTTCTGTACGAAGCGCGCTTACCCATTTATCAAATTGTCAGCAATAAAAAATTACAAGCTTTTATGTCGTTAGCAGAAAGATAGAAATGGAAATAGTAGATGAGAGGGAGAGGGAGGAAGTAGGCAATGCTGCTAAAGGAGTGGACAAGAGTAATTTTGTTAACTCTCTCTCTCTCTCTTTTTTTTTCTCTCAGCTCCAAGCACACAGGAAACGAACATTTTCCATTACGAAACCCGTTTGCTGGGTGGTAGAAAAAAATGGCTGGCAAACTCTAGAAGCAACTTATCTCTGTAGCGACAAGACATCTTTCATAAAACATTTGCAATGTTATACACCGCCCTTTTAGTACAGCGTATTTTTACAGCGTGACGTGTAACATGTAAGATGTGTGAAATAAAAAACAACACTTACGACAGCTAGGAAAAGACTATTAAACGTAAAAACATAAATTCTGCTATGCCCTTGCCGTTTAGACGAGTAAAATATAAATTGCAAGGAAAAATGAAGAAAATTAAGTAAAGTATTGGAATCCTAGTCAGGATACATTGCCATCTCTGTAACTTTCAACGCAAAATTTTGTAACAATTATTACGCTACTTAAACACACACGAAAATTCAGCATTTCATTGATATCACTTGAGTTAACATAGTTTTGAAGGAAATGTCTGAATAAACATATTAATAGGTAAAAAAAGTGTACTGGAGTACTAATCATGGTACTTTACTGCGCACGATCTTAATGGTCAGAACCATATTCCGTTTATTACCTTTATTTTGATCTAAACGTCTATGCTTTTAGTGTCAGAAGTCCTGGAGGGTGAATTTACAGGGCGCGGGAAGCTGCCGGCGAGAGGAGCGGTAGATGCGCGCGCAACCTGCCGCAGCCTGATGCCGTGCTACAAACATTAGTCTCTGTATCGTCAGTTGTGCGTTTGCAGAATAGTAGTGCAACAGTTTGTATACATCCGGGCCTTCGCTGATATCGGCTGCCGCCGGCTGGGCCGTGCTGGAAGACCAGGCTCAGGCATCTAGGAAGGCGAGCCACCATAACTTGTGGTGCTTACAGTGGCTGGCGCTCAAATATCGTCACAGCGTGTTCGAAAACGCCATTTTTGTACACAGAACTACTCAACGTAATGCTGGTAACACAATTTTGGAGTACTCCAACATATTCTAAAACGGTTATTCTGAGAATGTTTTACCTGCACCAAAATTCTTGTGACTATACAATAATGAATGAAATGTTTTCTTTTTTTTCTATGATTTTTTAATCCATGCGGTGTTACTCATAAAATTACAAGACAAATGAAAAACAATAGAAAAGGATTTACATTATTTGCGTTATAAAATCAAATATCTACTTCTTTAATTCTGACCAGGTATTTCTTTGAAACTGCACATCGTTATGTTCTGTTTAGACACAAATATAAATCTTCATGTTCTTTTTGTAAAGGAAAATATCTTTAAAAGCTCCACTGTTGGGTGGTACGAGACAGTTAGGTGGTTTTCTATATATTCTTAAATTAAAATTCGATGAATGTAACGTACCTACTCTTGAATCTTCTATAAAGATGTTCCCACTTTAAAGTCAATAAATTATAAGGCATTAAACCTGTGAAAGCTATAAAATAGACGATTTATACTTGAGTATTAATAGTTTTTTTTACAAATTATCTACCCTGTATTTCCTTCGGCTGGCAAACATTTTGGTGCCTCAGTTACAAGGAATGTACCGTGAATACTGTTTTACAAAAGCGTTAAACACAAATTTATGTTCAGAAATTTAAATTTGCTTAACAAAAAATTCTGTTCGTCAAAAATGTGTAATGTTTTGCAAATAGTTCATATACTTCATATTTTTATTGCGGAGAACAAGACACGTATTTTTTCTTTGGATGCCAGTATTATTGAGTTATATGTAACTGTCAAATCACTTTCACAATGGGAAAAATAACATAATTAACAAAGGAAAATGAAGTACACAAAAACGTGTTATTAACTT
>NQII01011774.1:0-26040 GCA_002778355.1 Clitarchus hookeri
TTACAGCTGTGAGAAAACACCCGCAGGCCTTGCACCCGATCACCTGTCACCGCAGAAGAATGTGCATTAAGTCTACCATGACACTTCGTTGTGTAGCTATGCCTGAGACGTCTCATTGCTTTACTGAGATGGGCAGAAGAACACAGTACGTTCAAAAGAGACGATGAAATAGTCCACATATTTTGGTGAATTGAAATTTTTTTATCTTCATTAGTTAGGTTTGAAAATGTTTGCTTTCTTTTTCTGTTTGTAGAGTCCAATAAACATCAACAATATCCGCCCATAAACCTATAAAACAACTTTTTTGTGTCATATAACACAAACTTCAGCGAACCTACGTCAATACGGCGGTGTTCTGAAAATTTTAACTGTTATTCACGTTTTGCACTAACTCTTATGTTACCATCCCGAAATTACGGTAATATTAAAATAATAAAAGTGTTAGTTACAGTTATTTTTCACTCTAAACCTGAAACAGTGGAAATTATGTCAAATCAGCGGGAACCAGTTAAAATGACATCACTTGAAATGAGCTGCAGCTTACTGACTCGTACAGTGGCTGAATTTCACAGATTTAATGCTCGTTTCGTGACGTTGTAAAATGGCAAACACATGTGGAGAGGTTTTATTTTAAACTTTGCTAAGCGGTTTAAATGCAGAATATACATTTATTACCGAAGGATTACATATTGGTGCGTTGCGAAACGATTGCCACTTCTCTGGCACTATACTGTATATAAACATGTGTATATATATATATATATATATGTGTGTGTGTATATATGATTATAAATAAAACTCAGCGTTATTTAGGAGTTTAGAGAAATCAGCAGAGTGGTCGCCTTGTTAACACGTGATGTACTATAGGTTTTGGGCCTCACTATAAAACCCACCCACCACTAAAATTATTTTAGGATTATAAAATAAGTTAAATTGATAAAATATCGACAAATATACTTTCCGCGTATCTTATTGTGTACACAATGTCAAAGTCGCCATCTGAAGAGGAGTGAACAAAAACAATAAAAACACGTTTGACACCGTATCTCCACACACGGTAATGAAAACCACAGCGTGACACTAATTTCCCATTTGTTCTAATGATTGGGCAGTATGTAACAGTTTTTTTAAACTGACTTTCAGTATCTGGTTTCTAGTTGGCCTAAAATGAAAACAACTGGACCAATTTCGTTCAAACAAACTTTATTACAATCTATGCATTATATAAAAGCTGTACATAACCTAAAACATGGAAATCTCCACATTTACCAACTAACTTAGGAAACATCCATATTTCATCACCAAGTTCAATTTAACGTTTTTACTTGAATACAATACAGGAACTCGAGCTACAGAAATAATAGCGGTCTGATTTATTACACTTTCATGAACCACAAAGGTTTTCCAACATATATCGCAAATATCCTCGTGGCATGTTGAATCACTGGTGTACGTTATTGTAGAAGAAGATATTATCCAAAGAAGATTTTTAGAAATATTGGAGGACTAAGTACTGACGTTTCTAAACAGGACAATGTTTGTGTAAAGCAAGTTATACAAAGTCAAGAAAGTTATGGTCTTAAGTATTTACATTATATATTTGGTCTTCAGGGTATGACAGCTAATCCCGGTTGTGGATTATTAGAGATGTGTTTTTTTAGACGTGCTCGTAACAGTCCTGAGCCTTCTGTTTTTTATATTAATCAACGTTTGTTAAGTTAGCTTGTTTGACTTTTGGTACGGAGCTGTAAAAATAATTATTGTTCACTTTAACTCAGAGAATATTTCCTTAGTGTGCCATCGACATCAGTGAAGAGAGCCGAATGCACGAATGTGCGTCGTGTATGGTGAGCCTTTTTCTCTGTTTCGAGACTGTTTATGGTATACCTCTGAGTCGTTGCTAAGCTCCTGATACCTGAATACGTGCGTAGCGCCTTTTTGGACTGCTGAAAAAAAAGCGTGTAGAAGACGTCACCTATCAAATCGCATCTATAAATTCCTTGAATCCGGACACTTCCTTTCTCTGAAGATGTGATGAGAAAACGGTTTTTAACAACACGAAATTATGTAGTCACGTTAAATCTTCATTACCTTACTACATACGATAGTTAACAAACAGTTGCTACCAATACAAAAAAACTTGGCAAAATTCTTTTTATATGATAGAACGTAAATCAGGCGGCTATTATCGCCCCTCATAACCTGAAGCGGAGTGGAGACATGGGAAAAAGACGTTTGTGGATAAACAATGTTATATACCTGACAGAGCTCTATAAGATCTTTAGACACAGCTCAGTCCTAATATATCACGACCGTCATGTTCGTTGGTAAAGGCTGTTCGCGATAAAGTAAGCATTTTGAAGACAACCTCTGAAAATAATCACTGATGGCCATAACTACGTTAATACCACAGTGCATATTGGGATGCTAGTTCTCAGTTTAATTGGTAGGGAATTTATTACTACTGAACCCAGTGTTCGTTTTATAGACATTAGAATACAAATTTTCATATTATTAAGGCATTTAAATTTATAAAACATTTCCATGGTTTCTACTTGATTACGCATGAATAAATTGAGACGGTCCACGCCAATGTTAATAATATATTTGGCGGAATAATACAAAATGAAAATAAAAAGAAACATCCCAAGCACGTCTTTCAAAAGTTCTGTATCAAACGCGGATTGTAAGTAGCAAACATGGATACAGCCTATGACACGCAAGTTTGGATAATTTCACACCACGCGGCGGAAGGGGAGTGTCATAAGACAAGAAATGAGAGAAAACACAAATGGGACGCAAACGGCGTCTGGTGGCAATACCACCCGGGATACATCGCACATATCTTGCATTTCGTGCTGAGGGCACCGATATAACTAGTTGGAGGAGTGCACAAACGTTCACAAATCTAAAAACTTGATAGAAATTACAATTGCATTTAACACATGAATGTTCATTCTTTAAAGACGGTGGTTACGAAGATTTTATAATTTTACACTGTTGAACTTGCAGGAATTCCACGTAATGAAATTTAAAACTTAAAATTGTGTATTTCACAGATTTTCAATAACCACGTGTCTAAAATGCCAATTATACTGTTCTTGAACCGAAAGATAATTTTAATTAACTCACACAAATAACGTTATTTAATGCGAAAAAACTTTTTAAGCTACTTCGTATATCAGTGAAATGACACGGACAACAATTTCTACATTTTTCCAAAATTGTAGGATATTAGAGAATTTTTCATTTACACTTCATTAAGCTTAACTAAAAAATTAACACGGCTATTTTCAATCTTCCTTTATTGTTCGTGTTTTTATACTTGTACTCCAGAAACAATTATGTAGTGATACTGACATGAGATTATTGACAAACTGCTAGACTAGCATCATGTGCAATAACTACAAGATACACAGTCTAAGTTAATGTATGTTTGTACTGATTGTGAGCTTTCTCTTGAGCGGGTAAAAATTCGCAGAATATATGCCTAGCCTAGACGTAAATAGCCGCGATGCTACTTCAGATAGACTACAAGAGAAGAAATACAGACTAAACGAAACTTGGGATTCGAATAATCAAATAGCACAGGTAAAATTGAACCAGCTCGAAAAACTCAAACACTGAGCGACTACAGAAATAAATGTAAAGAAAACTTGAAATTGACACCGAGTGGGAAAAACCAGCTATTTACGGACTACTGGAAATAAGGGTCTTTAGACAAGAGAATAGCATCCTAATCTGGCCTTATAAGCTACGAAGAAAAGAAAACTACACCGAAAAAAACACAAGGAAACTATAAAGAAAAAAAACAGTTACAAGAATTGTTCGAGGAAACAGAGGCGAAGTTTGCAAAGGCTGCTTCAAGAAAATTATTGCAGAAATGCTACTGCTTGTAAGGCAAAGAGATCTGTCCTGGTCACAACAAGTCCAAACAAAAGTGATTAAAGTGAGCCAAATTATAAACCCCAGGATGCTGCAGTACAGGAAGTTGAGAAACACATAAGTTCAGTTCATATCCTGCATATAAATCACATTGTAGTAGAAGGGACATATCCAAAACGTACCTTCCACCTGGATTGGATCTCACAATCATGTACGACATTTACAAAGAGAAGCTGAAAACGTCTGTTTCAAAATCAACCTTTTCAAATATTTTCCACACTATGAACCTCTCTTTCATGCATCCATCAATTGACACTTGCAGTGTGTGTGATGCGTACAACCTGAAATTGAAAACAGCTACAAAAGAACAGTTGCCTACCATCAAAGCAGAAACTTGGGGGGAACGGTCGTAATTCTAGCCCCGTGAATTAATAACAGGTGACAAATGCAATGACGTAGCAGGTCAAGGCAGCAACTGGATATTGTTGTCCCACGTCTAGCTTTATGTTATCACAACTGCATGTCTTCTGGCATTGCATTAACGCATATTATCCTGAGGCATATCCAGCTGAAACTGAACAGTAGAGTTCCGAGAAAGTTATTAGAAAAAAAAGAGTANAGGAAAAAAAGAGAATTGCTGTAGGCTGTACAGACACCAAGTTAAATTATTATGCAAAGAGCACCACAGTACACGTTATATGAATAATTCCTATAGTTAGAGTATGTAATTTAATAAAAGCGTGTTATTAGACGTAAGATATTGCCGATTGTATGTTCAGAAAATATGTCATCCAATTATTTAAAATAAAGATTTGGATAGGAGCAAGATGCCTGATGTGATTACACTCATTCGGCACTTCTTATTGGTCCTACGCGTCTTAACAGTAAATGTTAGTTTCACGTGTGTCTTTGGACCTTGGCTTATCTGACCCACCCTATGCGACTCTGAAATTTTGACATTCTTATAAGCTTAAATTCCTTCGTGGCCAAGTCGAACAAGACAGAGAGTTCTGAAGAACGCCTCAGCCAATGGATGAATGACCCCCTGCTAGAGTATGTAGATAACTGTGAAGTTATGCAACGTATCAAATTGTAGCGCGAAACGGCTGGGCCTCTGATAATTTCAACTAAAATTCCTACATACACGATAGTGCAAAATTCGTCACGCCACTCACTACGTCCCAAGCCTCACTGCAGCTTTGTTAAAAGATTTTGTCATTACCGTTGACGTAATCTGTACCAAACATTCTCGTGGCAAAGCGTATGAGATCCAATGTTTTGTCGTACATCGTTCTCAGACACTAACATTTCAATACCGCTTACAAATGCAAACTTTTTTGAGTTTGGTAATGCTGCTGCGGCTTAGGAAATCCGTACCAAATAAATAACTTATTGACACCATCTTCAATGATGTTCTACACGCCGGTTTAATAACCAGGAGGTCGACAGATTCGAGTTCTATATCGAAAATGTTTACGTGTTCTTCTGATAAGTACACTGAGAAAAAGTCGCTATGGCAACAATAATCCTAATGTATGAACAGATGTTTAATAAATTTGTTGCCTCCACCAGTACAGTGATAACGTTATTATATTTGATACATTGATACCAAAGTGATGCATAAGAATCAGAATTAATTAATCACTATCTGACTTGCAAATTACACACTTAAGCATATTTCACAACGATACCTGGATTAGAGTTCAGTGAATTACTTTCTAATTCGTCCTTCAGTATTTACTCGCTCCGTCCAGTTAACACATCAATATTTAAACACTACATCGCTATGTAGTTTAATCATGCGTAATACAACGACTTACAATGAAAAAATCCTTAAATTTAGTAATTCACAGTCTAGACAGTGATGCCGGATCTGCTAGATACCTATTCATTCGATATATATTTGTTTTGTACAGCAATGTTTTCAGTATAATGTAATGTAACTTAACCTAACTTAATGTAAGTTAACCATTCTGTCATTGATAGTTGGCTAAAGGTAATCTCAGGAGCGGTCGACAAGCATGAAGCCGCGGTGGCTGAGCGGTTATCCTGCTCGTCTCCCACCAGGGCAAACCTGGTTCAATCCCCAGCCGGGTCACTCCTTGATTTTTACATGTGGGAATCGTGCCGGACTATATCGCTGGTCAGCGGGTTTTCTCGGGGATCTCCCGTTTACCCCATACTTTCATTCCGGCATTGCTCCATACTCACCCCAATACCCTCATTGGCTCTCAAGATCTCGCTTTTAAGAGCCGCCCAAATCTCTTTACTTCACGAGCAGATTAAAAACCCGTTAGACATAGAGATTATTGATAAATAATGCGATAACAAATGCAGTATTTTAATTCGGTACATCTTTTAAATGGAAAAAGCGACTATTCATTTATGTCATTGCAGGGACTCCATCTGCATAAATACTGTGACGTTTAGTCTAGTCTAGTTAAAATGTAATTAACATCGGCATTTTCTGTATAATTTGTAACGTTGACACAAAACTGTTATCGGAGAATGACACAACTTTGATTAATTAAGACCATAAATACATGCAATTAAACGTTATCAGCAACTTTGCAATGTTCGTCTAAAGCCATTTAAATATATTAATAAATTCTGGCTGTAGATTTTCTCCGTTTTGAAACAAAATTTGCCATTGCATGCATCTGTGCGCATGACTGCATATTAACAGAGGTACCCTTTATTGCATTTAATTGGCAGTCGCATCCTCACTCTCTCTCAGAAATGCAGGTAAGTAGTTTTGTGTTGTTTTCGAAAGGCATTTGTTTATATAAACTGTTTCCAGTCAGTATGGGCTGCCACGAGCAACAGGTCTTGCTGCTTCTGTCATAAGTAGAGAATTTTGCGGTAGCGAAATATTCGCAAATTCGCGGAATTCGGAAAAATGTGTAAAATGAACATTCATGTGAAAAAAACACATTTATGTGTAATTCTGATATAAAAGTTTTCCTAGTTAATAGGTACAGTTTCTTGTATTTGGAGACTAAAAAATTTCGAAAGTAGAATTTTATTTTGCGAATTTACAAAATTAATACGATTTTATATCATGTATATTATTTCCGCTACCTTTCATATATCAATTATGTTTTCGCCCGAATAAGTGACAGCCATAAAAGTAGGTTTGCTCAACAATAAGACAACCCACAGAAAGTGAAATTACTTAAAAATAATAAGATCACAAAAGTACGACTACTTGTATAAGACATCTAATACAGGACTCGAAAATAAAATGAAAACGAATGAGAAAAAAAAAAGAATCGATAAATAAGACTACCATCAATGCAGGACTAAAAAAAAGATAACTCCTTTTTTTCAAAGAAATATTAATTATAAGATAAATTATTTGGGTATCATTTTATGAGCAGTTATTTTCGGCATATGAATAAAAATTTAACTTGCCTGTCCAATGATGCAAAAAGGAACATTTAAGAAATACATTTTAATATGTAACGTTCTATTATCTGTAACCTAAGCTGGATATGTTAAGACAACAATTTTAAGAAAAAATTACAATGAAAGCTACAGCCAGGTACAATATCAGCCCTATATATAATTATTTCACTTTAAAGATCAAAATGATTTTTATAAATTCTGCATGTTTTTGGAGAGACAAACTCGTCACATATATTTCATATTTACAGCAGTGAGTTCTCGTATAAATTATTTANCTGCATGTTTTTGGAGAGACAAACTCGTCACATATATTTCATATTTACAGCAGTGAGTTCTCGTATAAATTATTTCGTTTTTTTATGCTCGTAATTTGAATTTATAATAAACCTTAGTGAATTTATTTAATGAATGCCCAGAACATTTTTTTTTAGAAGATAACTAAGTTAAAATTTTCTATGGGGGAAAATACCGTTTTTAAAGTACATTATTTTTCCTTTCCAAAAAACAATATTTTCCTGTTCTTAATAGCGACGTATTAGCGTTAGCGCAGTATATCAAATATCTTCCAAATTTTCATGCATATTACTACATACAAGTGTTGTTCCCCCTTCCTTTCTGGCTCACCTTTATGATGTATAGGCTTCAATCCCTTATAAAAGGAGTGGTTATTATGCTATGTTACTTGGCTAACCGCAAGATGCTGTCAGTGGAAAATGGAAGTGTTCATAAGAGATACATTGTCTCTGAGCAGGAAATTAATTTCCACACACACGGAGAATATGTCTTAACGATTCGTTACTAAATAATGCNTTGGGCAGGAAATTAATTTCCACACACGCGGAGAATATGTCTTAACGATTCGTTACTAAATAATGCAATTTTTATATAAAATTAATTCATTAAAATGTATACATAAAACTATTCTTGCTGTCTTTGCACTTTCTGTGTCAAACCTTTACAAATACATCCCAAGTACTGCGAGTTTAATTATTTCCTAAATAATGTTTTAATTAGGCATACTAACACGATTTAGTATTACAATTCAAACCTTATTGTTACATACAGAGATTTCCAAAGACCTGAATAGACTGATCTCAGTCTATTTTTCCTCACGCGAGTCTGAAAAAAAATACATATAAATAATGAGTTAATAATAATTACGGTTACAAAAGCAATAAAAACATGGAAAAAATATTGTGGACTTAAACTTATGTGTTAAGTTATGCCCTATACCCGGAAAGTTCTCGCTTTCAAATATATGATCTGAAAATTAAGCTCGGTGAAACAAATGCCTCCCTTTAGAAACAAAACGTATGGTTAATAATGCCTTTCTTACATGTTACGCAGGTATTATACGTAATTATGTTTTCCTCAATAAAATAGGAACCATGTATTTTTAAAAAATGTTTAAATATTACTATTTTTTGGGAGAAAATACAAATAACAAGAACTAACTCACTTTTAGTAATTAACAGTAATACACTGAAAAAATAATCACGGCTTACTTCTAGTTACCTATTGGGCTCACAGAGAAATATTTAAAAAAATTATATGCGGACTGGAAATTGTTTGCAAATATCTTACCTATGTATGTATCTTAATTTTGTTAAAAGAACTTTCGCCAAGCTTATATTGAAATTAGTAATATAAATAATTAATTTCAAGTTATTTTTTAATGATTTGTAAATGGTTTGGTTATATATTCTAAATTATAAAATACATTATTTACACTTGAGGTCATGAAAAAAGTTCTGGAAAAGTTTTTTTTGATTTTACGAAAACAACAAACCACGTAACGTTTACAAATTAAAATAACGAAATTGTTTTCCTTCCAGCAACCGTAATTTCTGGCTATACCTCTATTGCTGCTAGTACTGTGTGATATTTGAAAAAAAAATACCCCTGGATCCCACAAATATCAGTGAATTGGTTACTTTTTTTTGTACAGACAGCTGTAAAGCTTAGGAATTCTGAGGCATTGGTTATTATGGTTACAAGTGAAATCTCATTGCTACGAGAGTGCAAGGGGATTGATTCACAACTGGATAAGTTACGTGTGTCAGCCGATAGCATTTGAAAACTTAATTTGTGTGAAGTTCAGGAGCTCACTACCGTGTTACGGCACAGATGCTGAGCTGGCGCCATGAACACCCGTGACAAGAAATTGACGATACTGCAGTAGACGTTAGCATCTTGCTTTATATTCCGATACCTCAGTACAACAGTGTTACAACTTTAAAATCACGATTTTTAAAAAAATTACCATAAAATATGCAGCGCAGAAAACTCTGTCACATGTAAAAGTTGTACCACCTAAATACTGGTGGCTATACTTTTGCGTGGGATAATGCATCGTGAAAATGCATTTGTGTAAGGCATTTTGTTGAAACAAAACGCTTTCTTTTGAAAAACCGCATGTTTTGAGTTGTACCACTATTTTAATGAGGTATCGATTTGGCGAAACCCTTGGCAATGGTACGTCTGATGTGATGTCATGCAGATGGCCTTTCAGTGACCGGTAAGAAAATATTGTTCATTCACAGGACATACATTAAAGTGAGGTGAAAAGAAACCGGGAAGTGGCTGTGTCAAGGACACGGCTGTGGGTTTAACGTGAATACGTATGCGTTGTAGTACTTTCTTTGATATACTTGGCTTTAAAATCTTAAATCGACAGATATTGATGATATATTTCGTGTGACACCAGAATCAGTGTTCTAGCGCATCGGAATCGCGAGATATACTGCCCAGACATTTTCGACAACTCCTAAAATTGACGTCAGGCGCCGTGGGCTCCCACTCGCACCAACTCAAGGTCATGATCGCATCGTAGGTGTGCACCCGATCGAATGAGACTACATTTATATCAACTGTGTTATTAGTCACGAAGTTACATTGACGGAATTCATCAACCTGCAGACGTTACATCGCCGTTTCCGTCCTGGTACCCCTAATGTGTAGGTCTAATTTTAACCCTTTCATTCCCAGTAATTATGATCAGTAATAATTACCGCAATTTTATTATTACTTTCACTACCTGTACTTGCTGGAGCAATTACAATATTACTAAGTGATCGAAATATAAATACATCATTCTTTGACCCTGCTGGGGGAGGGGATCCTATTTTATATCAACATTTATTTTGATTTTCTGGTCACCCAGAAGTATATATTTTAATTTTACCAGGGTTTGGTATAATTTCACATATTTTTACCCATGGAAGAGGAAAAAAAGAAGTATTTGGAAATTTAGGTATAATCTTTGCAATAGGAGCTAATGGGTTATTAGGATTTGTAGTATGAGCTTATCATATATTTTGGTAATATATGATTTATACCTTATATTACTATTAAATTTCCTGTTTATCCTTTACTATTTGGTCTAAAAATTAATCAATCTAGTGATTTTGGTTGACTGGAAATGTTAGGTAGTCAGGGTTTATATTTGTTTTTTAGTAATATTTCACTTTTAAATCAGAAAATTCAAAATAGGTATTTTAATTAATTTTTTATTCTAACTTATTTTTGGTTTATTATTTTAATATTTGTTTATTTTCATAGCTTATATAGAGTATAATATTAAAGATATTAGGGAAAATAAATTATCTTGTAAATATTTATAAAATATAATTTAATTTTACAATGCAAATGTAATGTTTTATTTAAACTATATAAATATAAATATAAACGGATTTTAACCGTTATAATAATTAGTTAGCAGCTATTATTTGATCATCCATATTTCCTTAATTGGAATATTAATTTCAATTTTATCATTAACAGTGATATACCTCTTTTTGGTTTCAATTAAATAAGGATAATTATATTATCATTATTTAGGTCGAAACTAATTGCATTATTTCTTTTTATTAGTATTGCGTTCTGGGGCAATGCATTTTAAATTGGATCAAATATCCACCGGCGCCACCACCGGCCGCCATGTTGTGACATCACCTTACAGCCAAGTTGGGTCCAGATGACCTTTGACCTTGACCCGTGATTTTGACCCTATGACAGTGACCTTGAATAACCTTGAACCCAAACAACTCAAAAACATACAACAATTTTAAAAACTTATAAAAACAAATAAAAATAATAAAAACACATAAAAAAATTATTTTCAGAAATTATTTAAAGATGCACATTTAGGAAGTCCGTGGTTCGATGGTAGAAGGCCTTCTGGGAGAATAAGACGGGCTCCTTAAAAGAGCAGTATCTTAAATGTTCCTCCAAACAGAAGGATAACTCACAATGTGTTTTATGAAGTGATTCGGGAGGGTATGTTCGTACAACGGATGAATGGTTCGTGAAAAGTTTTGCGAAATAAATAGGAAAGGGGCGACTTCCTTCTGGGCATCGAATATGTTGGCGAGTGTGTCGTCGGTTAGAGTCCCGATCGGATGGTGCTACATCGACAATGGTCCATACCGTATAGGAAGGCCACTTTCTGATAGTCTGTGAGTGGCAACTTGAAGTATACGAAACAAACAAAGCGCCATTTACAAAATCCTGTATCAGCTGATGCACGAACGAACAAAAGTTAATATTATGTTGGCTATTCTGAGTGCACTGCCAACGCACATCAGACAAGCAGAAAATACGCGATAAGAAAGAGTTCCAAGTTTAATTAATACATTTTATTTTATGTGATCACAAAACAGTGGTTGTTAGTGTTAAAAACTAAACTTCGTGATAATGTAGTTATGATTAGGTGATCAAAATGAAATGTACAATAGAACGATACGACGTGGAAAAGTTTTCTGAAGTTGTGCTAACTTCAGAAAGCTTTTTCACGTCGTATAATCCACCTCAAACCTTGCTTTCAACACGTCCATGATATTAATTTCAAAAGCATACAGAAATATTGCATAATATTGTTGAATTATTTTTTCTAATAATTTGACGAAACGACACGAATTTGAAATGTATTTCCAGCCTGTAACATAAGAATTATCAACTTTAAAAAATACACTATCTGTTGACCATAAAAACAGTTACTCAAAACTTCGCCGTGACGTGCTGTGCGCTAACTATCGGATATTCTGCGAGCTATTACCAGCCAGAAATGAATCTCTTTCCTGCGCGATATATAACGAATTTACAAGCATATGTCAGTAGTTATATTTTCCACGAGCTCTGCATAATTTTTAAAGTAACATATATTTCATGTACAACGATTTGGATTACAAGTCATTTATATTCGCCCGGNATACAACGATTTGGAGTACAAGTCACTTATATTCGGCCGGCAATCGTTCGTCTACTTAAATTATACGCCATATTGTTCTCTCGAAACCCATCTTCTTGATTCCGTAGACACGCGTGAATAGTTTTTAAGCAATTGTAACGTTATTCCACGTCACATATTTCCAACTCGAATATATTAGCTTTAACGTCCAAAGTGTAATAATAGATACAACAGACCATCTCGCAAATTTTNAAAAAAGAGTTATCAAATATCCAATTATTTGCAACATTTTATATTTTTACTTGTATAACCTACTTATATTTTTAGACATATGTCAGTCTTAAAATATCTTAAAATTTGTTTAGCATTACAGTACAATGAGAAGTGGATTAGCTGACAGCGTGTTGATAAAAGTGGCCTTCTTATATGGTACAGAATATATCATGAGCATGCTCGCGAGTGAGCGGTATCGATAGTGAGTTATCCAGCGTCTGTTCGTTTATCTCGAGAGTTCGTCTGGCAATAGCTTGTAAAATTGTAAAACAGCATTGGTCATGCGCCATACAACAAATGGCTGGTACCCGACACTACATTTAATGAACGCGGTGAATTATCTGCATATATAAATTAATATATTCATGCCTCATAGGTAAGGTGATATTAAACCGGAAAATAAGAAACATTTTGGTAGGAGTCAGTCTGCACAAGTCAGTCGGCAGGAGTCAGTCGGCAGGAATCAGTCAGGAGGAGTAAAATGTATGAATTTATATATGCTTTAAGACGATGCAAGTCACTGACGATATCAAATTGAGTATGACATGTACAACTACGTGCCAACTTTTAACGACTGACCAAATATTACATAGAAACAAGGCTGTTATTGTGCCAAGTTCTTTAGTAAAAGTTTCAATGCGTGGCGACATGAGAATATATACTATTTTAAGAACCTATCTCACGCTTTTCTCAGCTGATATAAATGTTCCAAACAGTTCATTCGACGCGATAAATTATATAAACTTATCAAGACTAATAAATGTAGTGTTTTTTCGCCCACTGAGAAACAGCATGTGATGACTTCGTTACCTCCGGTTAATACACTAAATAAAATGTTCGCAGACGACGACAGAACTCTCACGATGAAGCATTACGACAATGACCACATGCAGTTTATGCAATGTGATACAATGAATGAACACATCAAGGCCTGCAAGGGTTCTTCTACTGGTAGCCAGCAAGTGATGTCGCCAATACCCCCTGCTGCATCGATGGGTACTGTTTCCACAGACGGTTATGACGACACATATAATGCCAATGACGGAACTAGAGACCTACAAGGCGTGATAGAGTCGGTGTGGGTGGAATGTACACTTGCAAGACGTTCGCGTGAAGTCAACAAACTTCAAAACAAACAGTTGTCAAAATACCGATGATGACCATGTGATTCCTACAATGAAAAGTTAACTTGATATTGAGGATGAAACGAGAGGTGATGACGATCATGAAGATAGCATTGATGATAATGACTATGACGAAAGTGTTGATGAAGTATCTGCTGAGAAGGATGATGATTCTCTCGACGTTCCCACACATTTCAACAAAGAATTTCCTTCGACAAGTGGTGTGAATAAAGCGGAAGGAGTCAAGAACGCTCGTTTAATATTTCCCGAACACCTTAATGGACTTTTTGTTAGACTCAGATATTTGATTGACCTTCAAAAACGCAGGGATTTCTCACGCATTGTTGAGATATCTTCAATCATCGATTAACTGAAGTATCGGGGTTATATCAGATGAGACTGCTGGCAACTATCCATGATCTGCAAACATATGAGAAATGTAAAGATGGCTTGTACAAAACATTAGGAAGATATAATGTTTATAATAAGTACATAAAGTAAATGTATCTATACAAAGTGTGTGTTTAACTTCTTATACAACTCATTCTGCTTCTCTGAAAGACTTATTAATTCAGTGGTATACACAATCAATTGAAAGAGTCTGTTTTAGATAACATTTATCGGAGTACATGCAGGATGAAATAGGGTTCGATCTGAAGTAATATGCCCCACTCTGGTCGTTAAAAATGGATACGTTATATATTGCAAACGAATGAAATGAGAAGTATTTTTTTGAGGAATATTTCGCAACTAGTTGGTTGGCTTGGTCCATTGGTTTGGTAAGTTATCCTAATAAGTTAGTATGACCCTTTGGTATGCCAGCTCTAGCAGAAATGTTTTGCGAAGATTCTGCGAAGATTTCCTGCGAAGAGGTTAGCTACGAAACTCTTATTAGTTGACTTTTTTTTTAGATTTTCTATCCTCTTTTGATTGTATAGGTGAGTGGTATGGCTGGTTTGTCTTGTCGAACTAGTTTTGTACGAACTAGTTTTGTCAGGAGTTTGTCTTGGGCTCAGTCAGTCTCGTCAGGCACAAGTCTTGAGTGGAGTTAGTCTTGAGTGGAGATAGTCTTGAGTGGAATTAGTCTTGAGTGCAGTTAGTCATGAGTGGGGTTAGTCTTGAGTGGAGTAAGTCTTGAGTGGAGTTAGTCTTGAGTGGAATTAGTCTTGAGTGCAGTTAGTCATGAGTGGGGTTAGTCTTGAGTGGAGTAAGTCTTGAGTGGAGTTGGTCTTGGGTGGAGTTATGGGTGGAGTCTGTTTTGGATGGAGTCTGTTTTGGATGGAGTCTGTTTTAGGTAGTCTGTTTTGGGTGGAGTCTGTTTTGGGTGGAGTCTGTTTTGGGTGGAGTCTGTTTTGGGTGGAGTCGGTTTTGGGTGTATTCAGTTTTGGGTTAAGTCTGTTTTGGGTTAAGTCTGTTTTGGGTTAAGTCTGTTTTGGGTTAAGTCTGTTTTGGGTGGACTCGGTTTTAAGTGGACTCGGTTTTGGGTGACCTCTGTTTTGGGTGGAGTCAGTTTTGGGCGGAGTCAGTTTTGGGTGGGGTCGGTTTTGGGTGGAGTCTATTTTGAGTGAAGTTGGTCTGATGTGAAGTCAGTCTTGGGTGGAGTAGGTTTTAAGTGTAGTCGGTCTTGGGCGGTGTCAGTATTGTGTGCAGTCAGTCGTTAATTAGTATTGCTAGTCGGTATGGTCCCTTCTTGTGACCAGCTGGTAATTGACAATTTTTTGGGCTGCGATTTTTCTTGATTTTTCGAGTTCAATATCATTGGGTTAGTGTCAAGGTCAACATCCAACATGGGGGCTAAATCGACAGGTCATCTAGTGACGAAATCTATAATTAATACACTAGCGTTACCTAGGTGTTGAAAATAAAAACAAATGACAAACGAAAAAAAAANGAGTCGGTATTGGGTGGAGTCGGTATTGGGTGGAGTCGGTATTGGGTGGAGTCGGTATTGGGTGGAGTCGGTATTGGGTGGAGTCGGTATTGGGTGGAGTCTATTTTGAGTGAAGTCGGTCTGATGTGAAGTCAGTCTTGGGTGGAGTAGGTTTTAAGTGTAGTCGGTCTTGGGCGGTGTCAGTATTGTGTGCAGTCAGTCGTTAATTAGTATTGCTAGTCGGTATGGTCCCTTCTTGTGACCAGCTGGTAATTGACAATTTTTTGGGCTGCGATTTTTCTTGATTTTTCGAGTTCAATATCATTGGGTTAGTGTCAAGGTCAACATCCAACATGGGGGCTAAATCGACAGGTCATCTAGTGACGAAATCTATAATTAATACACTAGCGTTACCTAGGTGTTGAAAATAAAAACAAATGACAAACGAAAAAAAAACAAGATGGTGGCATACGAAGGAATGAGCAAAGGTGAGGGAAGTGGAGGACTGTCAACTAATTTTTGCCAATGAGACACATTGGTGGCGGGTCGAACGATTGTGAGTTATCAACCAATAAAAACACTTTTAAGGGACGAAGCTAACACAATCAACCAATGAGAAACAGTTATTGTAGGGGAACACACTAATTAACCAATGAGAATAATTGGCGAGGGTCAGTCATCTGCTGGACATGGTGCTGAGGGAACATTCGGAAATGTAAATGTTATAAATAAACTTTTTAAAAATAGTTCTTTTTAATTTTTTTATAAATTTTTGGAAGTTTTTAGAATGTTGTTTATTTAGAGAATTAAGTGATTTTTGGGTTGTCATACAAGGTCAAGGGGTCAAGAAGAAAGGTAAGGTTAAAGGTCAATTGGATTCAATGTGGCCATTGGGTGACGTCATATCATAGTGGCTGGTCGGTTCCAGTCCCCAATCCCCTTTAAGCCAGAACATTCGAAATTTCATTCTTTTTAATTTAAAAAATGAATTGTTTTATAAAATTGTTGTATTTTTACAAATAATTGTAGTAGTTTTTATAATTAAAAAAAATTATTAAAACCATTTAGCGATTTTTTGGGTTGAGTCATCCAAGGTCAATGTCTTGGGTAGGTCAAAGTCACCTGGATCCAATGTGGCAGTCAGGTTACGTCGGTGTAAATTTTTTGTCAGTTTTTCATTTTTTTTTCGAATTTTTTTGAAATATGTTGGTTTTTTTGGGGAATTTTTTGGTTTCAAGGTCATTAAAGGTCAAGGCCATCTACATCTAACATGGTCAACCTGGCTAGGGCCGGTCGTGTCGGGAGCTAAGTCGATCCACCTGCCATCGAACCACGGATCTCTTACATGTACATCTTTAAATAAATTCTTTATATAACATTTTTGGTCAAGTAATTTTTTAATTTTTTATAAATGTTCTGAAAGTTATTATAATTTTTGGGATGTTTTGGAATTTTTTTGGATTCAAGGCCATTCAAGGTCACTGTCATAAAGTCAAGGTAAAGGTTACCTTTCAAGTTCAAAGGTCACCTGGATCCAACATGGAGGTCGGGTGACGTCACAACATGGTGGCCGGCCGGCGGCGGCGCCGGTGCCAGGTGCCAGTTTTGTTCCATTTATAATACATTGCCTCAGAACGCAAATAATCATTCAAATACTATTGACTAGAAGTTGTACAGGAAAGTTATATTTGACCGGTACTGTACACTGCAAGGCTCAGTGCCCAATGATCTTTCCTGTTGGTAACTGATTCACACACAGTGCTTTTGGTCTACATTATGACTGGTTCATATCTGCGACCACTAAACACGTCTGCAGCTCATCGGTTGTACTATTAACGAAAGATTTTCTATGTCTTAGTGCAACATACATTAAGAAATTTCTTATTTAAAGCACCAATAAAATTATACTAATATGGGAATGAAAGGGTTTAGGACTTATTCACGCCAAAAACAGTACGCGCCGCAACATGTTGTTGCAGGACTAGTGTGAAGAGGGGGTTTGTTGTGGTGTGATAATGAAGCCACCCGAGCACGAGCGGTGCGTGCGACGGGGGAGGTTATTTTGCTGACAGACGCCCGCTTTGAGGGCGTCAACACGAAGGGGTGACCTTTCCCGGACCGCAGTTTCCAAAGCCCGGGAGTCCAGGATCCCCTGCCTTCTCACACCCTCTGATCTTCCAGGTGGCTTCACCCGCTCGCAGGGCCTCTGCGCCAATCCGGCGAGCAACGGCAGTCTTTTGATCGTGGCGTGGCACCCCACCCTCTCCCTCCGGCACACCTCGTCATCTTCTCGCCCGTGCGTGCGCGTGAAAAGAGACCCGGTGGCGCAGAACAAGGGCTCGTAGGTGGAGGGGTGGGTAGCGGGCGTGAACTTTTCACGGCTGCTTCCACCTGGCCGCCTCTTNGACGTGCAAACCTTGCACGCTGCAAGGTCTTTCTCGAAATACATCAGCACAGAAGTGACAAAAAAAAAACGGTTCTGTAATCGGGTCTCAGGACGTGTACCAACATCAGAACGTTATGTGGGTTTGTTATATTTTTGTTTATTTGCGAGAGCAATCCAGATATTGCTGAAGTAGCTGTGCTGGAGAAATGTTCGGTAGTAGGAATAGATTCACCTGCTGTAGCCATATGTGTAGTTGCAAACGCAATTACAGACATGACCACTTCAACAATTCCTTTATTACTATAAACATTTATAATATTTAGATGGGAACGGCAACTTATATGTATATTGTTTTCTATAATTACAGTCTGGATGGGCTATGAATACAGAAATTTAGTTCCTACAACCATATTTTTATCAGTGTTTCCACTAGAAAAAGTTTCAAAACGTTTACTAAATCAATAAATAATGTTCTAGTTTGTGGGGTACTTGACGAAACTCAGTCTTGCAGAGTCTCTAACTAAGACAACAAATAGCTTTGTTATTGTAGCTGTAGGAGCTCTTGGGAGCTACAGAGAAGCTTTGCTTAAATGTATAAGTATGAACATTCATAAAAATCATTAGCATAATCTTCACGGGTTAAGTACTCCACGCCTGTTCTGTCTTCATGTTAATTTAGTTACTCCATCTTTTCATAGGTTTTACTCACCATACATATTATTACGGTTTGTGTTGATAAATTGAAAATGGAGTAGAGTTCTCACCCGTTCGAGATGAATGGTTAAACAAGACCGTATGTAAGAGTTATTGTGTTCGTGATGTTTTGAATGTGCAACATTGGACAGTTGTCTTAATTCCCTTTTATGGTTGGTGAGAGCATAGCCTGCTATAAGGCTAAAGCAATTTTATTACTGACTCCTCAGTTTGTCGTACTTCTCTTGAAGATAGCACCCATAGCGTCGACCCATACGTTAAAGTTGTAAGTGGCGTCGATTTGTAAAATATTATTATAGTATAAGTCCACACCTTACCAATTAAGGTAATTTTTACATTTACCTTACACGCTTCTAGAATTAGTATTTTATATTTAGTATCTTCATCTCCAGGTTAAAAGAACAAACATCTAAAATACTCAAAGATCGTAATTTATTATAATCTTTGCTCAAATAAATTCATTTTTCCTTGAAAGCTTATAAACATTGGGACTACAAATAACTATAGCCTTTGACAGCAAAGATCGCACAATACTAAGGCAATATATTAAGTATTATATATTTACCAACTTATTGAGATGCACTGAAAAGCCTGTTACTCCCAAAATATAGTGATTTTCATACATTTCCTATAAGTTCCACTGCCATAGGATTAACGTCTTTCTTGAGAGGATTTGAAATAGGTTTTCAATGTTAGCAACAAAAATGTACACATACTTTTTCCTAGGAATTAAATATTTTCGCTGGCACATAATATAATACATTTTAAAGAGAGATATAGTTTCAACTAACGATCAGTCATTCAAAACATTCCAATGACGAATATACGCATGTATGCAGTGGTAATAACCATAGTTGTTAAATAAGACTTATAGTCTATTCGCGGCTTCTTCACAATTTTTCAATCAAACCATTAAAAAGTCACCCAATGAATGGGGTGCTTGGTTGTTTCCAAAATAGACCATGTATTACAATCTTTTTACACTTCTTTTAGTATGAAATTACCATATTTTTAAGTAAATCGAACTTTGACTTATATTTTGTTAATAAAATATAGTACTAAATTTTTTACCTAACGTGAATAGAACTAGGGAGAAAATAGGTGTATTGGTAATACGTACTAAGAAATAGTTGTTATGCTATATACATATTAATGAAGTGATTGCGCACACATATGATGAACTGTCTATTTAATGTAATATTTCTAGACTAGGTTAAATTTTGTTTGCATGAGGCGGAGGAATATAGTGGAAGTAAATCTTCAGTAGAGCTTCAGTAACCGTGAATGGACTATACTATTCCATTTTCAACAAAAATTTCAGTCACATTTTAATACAACTTGGACGCTGCACACAGTGTGAGTGTTTTTAATGGTCTGTACTCTACTCAAAAGAAAAGAACATCCAATGATGGAAGTCACTTCACGTGTGCAAGATATCATTCGCTGTTGATACTACATTCCGTAGCCTCATCGATAGCTGTGCCAGTTAATGCGGAGCACACATACATTTGTATTGGTCCCGACAGATGACGGTGTGTCAAACATATAGTAGTACAGTGCACATCAAAAAATGTGATTGCTGCAAAGACTAATGCTACTTTCTTGTCTGAGGTTGAAAGGGATAACATCTATTCTGTAAAAAGCAAACTAACAGTACTTTAAAGTTTTTTTTTGTGAACTTTAATGTTTTACCACATATTATACTGGATATTTCGGCACATGCTTGATGCAGAATCTTAATTTTAAGTCAACTTAGTAGTAAATTAAAGTTTAGATGTTATTTATGACAATTGGTAGCCATGACCAGTAAATTTATCAAGAAAATTAAAAAACACCTTGTGTACTTTTGCATACAGTTCATATCTTGAAATAGAGTATTATACCTACAATACTGCTGGGCAGGTAAATCAGATAATGGACAAAGTGCATACTTTTCGGGAAATTAAACTCTTTTATTCATGGTTATCTATTCAGCTAATTTGTATTATTTTTTCTAACAAAGAAGGATACAAGACATATGAGTTCCACTGACGAAATCAGAATAGCTGGAACTGGCTGTTTTAATTTTGTTACAATAGACTCCATGGAATATAGCTTGTCTGTGTATACAATTAATAAAATACAACACAATTATGGATGTAATCGCTAATGGTTCTACCGTCATGGTAAGGAAGCGAATGTTGGGCATTTATTTCAGAATATTTCATGTGCTTACTGCATNGCTAATGGTTCTACCGTCATGGTAAGGAAGCGAATGTTGGGCATTTATTTCAGAATATTTCATGTGCTTACTGCATTACTCATAGTCCCTTCTGCCCCTCTTGCTAACGGCCATATGACTTTTAAAGTGAGTGACTCAAAGGTCAATTACATGTGGAGTACAAGCAATCTATCGCTTGTATCATTCCCATGTGCTAAGAAAGTAATTCCCACAAAGTACTACGGGTGACTGAGCAGGAACTAAAAAAGGTTAGCGTGCGACTCGGAGGTCAGGTACGGGAAAAATGTATAATAATTTGTTTAATGATTTTACGATGATAAACATATTATGTAAATAAAACTCTTGAAATGCAAAAGTGATGTTCACGGATAGGAGGCTACCTTCAGACAGCGGTAAACCTGCTTCAAAAGAAGCGCTTCGTTTTCTAGTTCCCTCCATTGCGCAACCCAAGTCACATGAAGAGGAGAATCGTTAACATCTCGACGTAACGGGTCACCAATTGTCCACAGTTATGACTAGGGACCCCTGAAAATGGTGTAGGGCGAAATACACGAAATACGGCGAAATTACACTTATGATTTATTTTGTGACGAAATTTTTAAAATACAGGATAAAAACGAAATTATCGAAATTTATCACAAAATTGTATATTTAAGTGGCGAAAATAAATTCTTTTATCTGCCCATGCTACAAATGCTACTGAAATTCAGGAGGATTGACGAAAATCGTGCTAAGAAATACATATAATATTCTTAAAGCATAATTAATATTCATTTAACAAGATTTTGCTACAAAATTTTCACCAACTGAATGCAGTTTTTATTTAATTATTTACGTTGTGAATAACGTAATAACTCAAATCTTCTGCCACAATGCGTGATATATANATGCAGTTTTTATTTAATTATTTACGTTGTGAATAACGTAATAACTCAAATCTTCTGCCACAATGCGTGATATATATACACAAACAAAAACAAAAATGTTAAATAACAAAACTACTACTTATAAAACTGGACGTGTAAATAAATATTTCCACGAATGCATCCCTNCACAAACAAAAATGTTAAATAACAAAACTACTACTTATAAAACTGGACGTGTAAATAAATATTTCCACGAATGCATCCCTGACATAACCTTAAAAACTTTATTTTCACAACATCAAAGATACGTCGCAACACTATCGATGTCGGTAGTCAACGAACATGATCTTACTAAATTGTGTTTCTCTTGATGCTCTCACACGCGCTGTTGTTGCTAATCGCCGTCGAATGTTTACATAAAATTCACTGAATTTTTGCCAAATGTAGAAAAAAATGGCAAAATTCAAACAACATTTATTTAAAACAATGATTTAAAATAGAAACGTGCTGAAAATTTAAATTTAAAGTACAATATTAAAGTACGTATTTTCATCACAATAATACTGCATTTTTTTAAAACTTTTTTTTACAGGAAAATTTAACACCGTTTTTTGAGTTTGACATGTAAAAATCCGATTTTTGAAAACTATATTTTACTACGTTAAAAATTCTGTTACCCGCTAAAATGTATTTAAATTTCGCCAAATTAAACAGAAAGTCTTCTAAGTTGACAACACTCGCCATCTTCTGTGACAGTTGATATCACCGCATTCTTAAAAGCGTAATTTTATCTTAACAGAATTAGTCCGTGAAAACATGCTGTGCCCCTTTAATGCTTGTAATTTACGTGGATATTTACCGTACTGACCTAAAAATTATTACGTTTCCTTTGTGGAACCAGAGTAGAGTTCAAATCCGTCCCGTCCATTATTAATGTTTGGTTCTGGTCCCCACCACATCTATTATACTTTCGAATTTTATTTGCACGAATTTTCGTGTGCTGACTTGAAACAAAGAAGTGCCTGCAATTATTATGTTTTACCTGTTTTTCNTTTTATTTGCACGAATTTTCGTGTGCTGACTTGAAACAAAGAAGTGCCTGCAATTATTATGTTTTACCTGTTTTTAGACGTGAGTAATTTAAAACAAATAGTGATTGATTTACCAAAAAATGTTAAGTAGTTGTCAAAAATTGCAACGTTTGNGACGTGAGTAATTTAAAACAAATAGTGATTGATTTACCAAAAAATGTTAAGTAGTTGTCAACAATTGCAACGTTTGACAACTTGTTGTGTACATTAGCATTTGAGGTTAGGGCGTGTCTGTTTACCTGCTCTTGGCGCTACTGAATTTTGGTAGTACCAGTTTAAAGATAGTTATTTCACAGATAAACAATTGTTCCGAATATATTTTGTTTTTCGGGCAGAATATCTGATCGATGGATGCGAGTAAATGAATGATTTAAGGGTAGAAGCATAGGGTTTTTTTTTNTTTTTCGGGCAGAATATCTGATCGATGGATGCGAGTAAATGAATGATTTAAGGGTAGAAGCATAGGGTTTTTTTTATCAATGTTTATATAGAATATTTGTTGGGACCATCCAAAAATATCGACTGATATGGGAAATTGACATAACGGGAAATCAACAACGAGGTTTAACTGTATTGTGTTCCTCCTGTTGTCTGTCACACGCGCTGTTGCTGCCAATCGATTAGTAAAAATCCTGGAAAACTATGTGCGTGTGATGCACATTTTTATGAACTGCGATTCAGGAAGAAAATATTGTTTTTAACATTGGGAAACTCTTTCATTCTAAATATGGGGTGAACAACACGGTAGATGACTCATTGTATGCAAATGCAAAGAAAGTTCCCCTTATCACTAAACTGTCTCAACATAAATTTCTTGAAGGCTACTTCGCATTCCAGAGTCAAGTGTTGGAACTGTTGAGCGAAACGAAGTCAGTTGATGTCATCAAAGTTTTTTTAGGCTTACATGAACAACACCCAAACTTTGCGGAAGAATCTGTGTCAGCATTATGGATTCCACCTTCCAATGCTGATAGTGAGAAAGCATTTTCTGCATATAGTAACATTCTTTCAGATCAGAGAACCAACTTTACTCCACAAAACCTTGCAATTCTTTTTGAACAGTATTTTGGTAGTAANACATTCTTTCAGATCAGAGAACCAACTTTACTCCACAAAACCTTGCAATTCTTTTTGAACAGTATTTTGGTAGTAAGCTTGCTGCTGATACTGTTACTGAGAAGTTATTTCTAAATACCAATAATAAGAACACTGAATAGTGAGTTTATTCTAAGAAATGTTTGTGAAATATACTACACATTACATACTATGCAACAGTTATTTTATTAACTTTATTACTACCATTAAATAAAAAGTATAATTTGTTATAAAGTCATTTAGATTTTAGGTAATTTTGATATATATGTATATATATCAATATATATATATATATATATATATATATANATCCAGTAAATCAGGCGTGTTGAAGCACCTTAAAGGGGTTTACACGATAGAAAACTTAAGCAGTAAGCAATAGGATTTGACCTTGAGCAGTAACCTTATAAAACATTAGTATACACAAAAGTACTAAAAACAATTGCGAAAAACGAAAATGCAACTAAATAAGCGTATTACCATTTTAGTTTCAAACAGCACAAATTAACCATCCGTCTTTATTGTATAATTGATTTTTGTTAGGTTAGTGCTCACTGCTATATCCTAATGCTTACTGCAACATTTTTTAGTTGTGTAAACTCCCTTATCTAACATGAGTATCTAATGGTTGCCCACTCACTCAAAATATACCGTGTTCTTGCCATAGCGTAACATTTGTTCAGTGAGTACATACAATGTGCTGTTGAAGACTTTTTGTTCATAATATAAATTAGTAAACATTTTGAACATTATTTACATTTGTATACTTAATTTACCTATGATCTTCCATCGCACACAAAACAATACTTCAGAAAAAAGAAATAAACTGATCTTACTCTTATATGGAGAAGAAAGCATTTTCAATAACACGAAATACTATTTTGTTTTTAAAAGTTATGACCGTATATCAATTCAATAAAATAATTAATTATTGTTTAATTTCACCACAAGTAATAATACCTCAGTTCTACCTTAAGACTTATTACATAACCTGAAAGCATGCCATGTTCAACTAATGTCACAGAAAATTTTCGGTGTTATTTGCGAAATTCTTATTTGCAATTATAACCCTCAGGTATTGTCGAAGTTTACTAAAGCTGACGTGGGTTAATTTGACTAGATAACATTTTAGAGCGTGCGGGTACCTGTTTTACGTCCATTGTAAGGTATAGGTGTGGATGTGTTCAAACGTTCTTTGTTAAAAAGGGCGTGGGAGGTGATCATTGGAAGTTAAACCATCTATGACACACACAAAAAATCAAATATAAATATGCTTCCCTTCTGACTATGTTCATGTGTAAACCCATGTGATTTAAAGATTTTAAATATTGCAATTCTCAGTGTGATTATCAATGTACGGAGAAGTTGATATTCAGTCATCACTTTGATACGTAAAAGGCTGAATTAATTTCTGTTTGATCATCACTCAAAACCTCAGACACACGAATAACATCTTAGAGTATGAGTATTTTTATCGAGTGTATTCATGTAAAGTTGCGTGTTATAACAGTGAACAATTTTTTTCGGCCACAGCACAGCGAATATATCAATGATTTTTCGGGCAGAATATCTGATCGATGGATGCGAGTAAATGAATGATTTAAGGGTAGAAGCATAGGGTTTTTTTTTACCAATGTTTATATAGAATATTTGTTGGGACCATCCAAAAATATTGACTGATATGGGAAATTGACATAACGGGAAATCAACAACGAGGTTTCACTGTATTGTGTTCCTCCTGTTGTCTGTCACACGCGCTGTTGCTGCCAATCGATTAGTAAAAATCCTGGAAAACTATGTGCGTGTGATGCACATTTTTATGAACTGCGATTCAGGAAGAAAACATTGTTTTTAACATTGGGAAACTCTTTCATTCTAAATATGGGGTGAACAACACGGTAGATGACTCATTGTATGCA
>NQII01011775.1:0-26490 GCA_002778355.1 Clitarchus hookeri
GTAATACTTATAACTCACATTTGGTTTATTTCGTTGATTTTAATTTTGAAACGGCACTCTTAAGAATTTGGGAATTGTCAATGTTAATTTTAAATCACGATTAATACCAAAATAATAGCAGTATTTCATGCTAGACAGTTGAATGTGTTAGTGTTTAGACTAAACCTTACAAAATGCTAAATACAAATTACGAAAAAACTAAACTCAAAACAAATTGTAACTCATCCACAGGTACTTCACTTGAACACTATCCATTTTTGTCGGTTCTGTTCATCTTCCGTTATCTGTCTATTGTTAAATTCCTTTTATTTATATCTCTAGTTATTATTTGCGGACTAAAACAAACATGTACAATCTACATTCTTTTCCAATTGGAACGCAGTTTGAAGACACATCCTGGATAAATGTAACGCAATTACTAATTACCAACCTGTAATAAAATAAGCACGTATTCCCGTGTTATTCGGCCTGGGTTTAACTGTAGCTTCAGCCAATGAATAACTGACTGAGGCTTCGAGTACACAAGGTTTGTGGCTGCTGCTGAATGAATCCGCGAAATTTCCTATCCTTTGATCATCGAAAATTCCCACCTTATTTCTTCTACTTTCCTCTCTTCCCTTTTACATTTTCTTCTATAACTCTCTCCTACAGACATTGTCTGCACAGTGGATGGCCTAAATAACATGGGTTACTTTTGATTTTATTACTTACCTCAGTTAATTTTTTTCTTATTCTCTGTAATTTTTCTCCGTGACTACATTTCAAGGCGACCTACAAAAATACTTTATATTTTTCTTTTTGATTGATGACGATTCACTGCTATGCGACACCACAATTAAAATTTATGATTTAAAATCTCATTCTCATTTCAAGTCGGGATATTCTTGTTATTATCATTACTTCAAATATTCAAAATATATTCATTTCCAGGTATCGTACTGCTTTCGTTAAAAACCATGAAAGCACCCAGATATTGAAATGGTTTAATTTTTTTTGACAGTATTAACTTTTAAATATATATTAATAATTTTAGTGCGGTACAGATATACTGACAATTGAGACAAGATAGACTGCATGGACATCGGCATAGGGCCGCCTATTTTCAGCGAAAATATCTATGTGAAGGCTGGACTTCAGTATCGTATGTGCACACTTGCAGTCTTTATTTGGCTAGTGGCCACTTGTCTTTGAGTGAAGACAGTCTGTTACGTCACGAGTGAGCCAATCAGAATAACGTTACTCTGATCCTGACCGCTCGTGATTCGCGGACAGACACAAGACGCGTGACAATTCAAATGAACCAACCATGAAAGTGGCTCTCAACTTAATTGCGTTGGAACATAACTTGTCATCATACATTTTCACGAGAAACAGGGGTTGATAACCACCGGTTCTATCAGACTCAATAGCGTTCATTACTGGCCGTCTCTCCCCCTTGTAATGCAAACTGCCCAATCAAAAATTAATTCCTATGTATAATAATATGCAATCGTCCAGGTTCATTTGAGTAGTTTACACTTTGAGTGTCGCTGATGTAATTGTACGTTACAGGAAATCCTTCGAAAACTGCTGACCAAGTAATTTTCTTCATCCGTTTCTTCAAAAAATACAAATATCGTAATGTCTGGAGTTTGCTCCAGACAGCTCATTTAAATTAACGCTACTTAATATTACATCTCCAGAACTCAAAGCATTAAGAGACCCTCATTCCTCCTGATTATCGTCAATTTTGGCTTTCCCACATTCATTTTTATTATGGGTTCTTTCCTACTCTCTGTCAGAACTTGATGCTCCTCTTGTAATACTGCCAAAGACGTTTGATCGTCCACTTATTTTGCAAGCTCGAGGCTCAAGAGTGAGTAAGTACACAGAAACAAAATGGCCAAGCGGTTCACTTGACGTGGCCGTACCCATTCCTATATTGTCTGTGCGAGGATCTAGGAACAGCCCCTGTGTCTGATTGGCTGTTGCTAGGGACACCCGATATTCGCCAAAGTATTAAATGATCAGTTGTATTTCATAACATTTAGGCTCAAATCTACTTTCGTCGTTGGACGATTTACGTGTTCTGTGTATTGGATGTCTGCCCGCGAATTATAGACGTACAGTTTCGGATTAACCCAATTCTGATTGGCCAAGCAGGCAATAAAGTATCTTCTCGCAACAATCTGTCAGCAATAACTGTTGCTATGCCCTTAAAGGGCATTGAAATCTAGCACTTGCAGAAATATTTTCGCGAAAATCGTGTTTCCCTAGCTGTTGCACGCTGCGATATGTTCGCTATTCGCTGGGCTGACGAGTACGTTACACGGCGTCCCGAACTGTTGCTGGCCAGTGACGCCATTCTGCTGGCGTGAGCTCGTGGTGTACGCTGCTCCTTCAGCTCTACTGTAGTCTGAAGTACTCTGCCCGAGTGCAGTCTGTGCAAGCTACCATGCCAAGTGCATTGTCCATAAATGTATGCGGCGCCGCGGTGGTGTAGTGGCCAGATCAGCTCGATCCCCACTAGGCGAACCGGGCCCGATTCTCGGTGGGGTCGCTCCCGGATTTTCGAATATGCGAATCATACCAAACGATACTGGTCATTGGGTTTTCTCGAGTATCTCCCGTTTTCCCCGCCCTTGTACTCCGGCGCTGCTCCATACTCACCTCAATTCACCTTCATCGGCCCCATAAGACCTCGATGTTAAGGCCACCCAATACTCTCAACACCGCTTAAATGCACGGCACGAATATACAGGAGGAGTATAAAAAATACCCCAACTTTGAAAGTCTATAATATTAAAACCAAACAACTTACAACCTTGGTTGACAAATAAAATGAACCGTGGAACTGTGAAGTTTGTTTATCATATCTTGATGAATATTCAATGTGACCACGAGCGGCCCGAAAGACATCTACGCGATAATCAAACTAGTTCCACACTGTTGTTAGCATGTCCGGTGTTACGGTTTGGATGGCGTCCGTAATTCTCGTTTTGAGGTCGTCAATTTCAGCCGGCAATGGTGGACGAAACACATGGTCCTTTATGTACCCCTATAGAAAAAATTCGCACGGGGTAAGATCCGGGCTTCTTGGGGGCCAGTGATGAAAGTCCTGGTCACCAGCTGCTCCTCGACCAATCCAGCGTTGCGGCAACGTCTCGGTCATGTATCCGCGAACAGCTAGGTGCCAGTGGGGTGCCGCACCATCCTGCTGGAAAATGAAGTTCCCCGCCGTCTCTTTTAACTGAGGAAACAACCACTCTGTAAGCATGTCCAAATAAGGGATTTCAGTAACAGTGGGCTCGTGAAAAAAGACAGGCCCGAAAACAATGTCTTTGAATACACCGCAAAACACGTTCATTTTGGGGGAAGCGCGCACGTGTTCGGTGGTTTTATGTGGAGGCTCCTAACCCCATATCCACATGTTGTGCTGGTTCCCCTTACCATTAGTAAGGAAAGTAGCTTCATCGCTAAAAATCAGTTTAGACATGAAGGCATCGTCTACCTCTTTCTGGGCAAGAACAAACACCTAGAAATCATGTCTCAGTTCTTTGTACCTTTCGGTAAGAGACTGTACAAGCTGTAACCTGTATGGTTTGTACAGCAATCGCTTTTGCAACACTGTCCATACAGTCGATTGAGAGATTTGCATTTCCCGGTTAGCTTGTCGAGTTGATTTTCTCGGACAGCGAACGAACACTTGTTGAATGCGTTGCACATTCTCTTCGGACACACGCAGCCACCTGGAACTTTTGCCTTTACAAAGGCACCCTGTGTCACGGAACTGACGAAACTAACTTACGATACTCCACCTATCGGGAGACGCCGTCCGTATTTGCGACGGAATTCACGTTGAACAGTCGTAACTGATTCACATTTAGCAAACTGAATAACACAGAACGCCTTCTGTTGTTTCGTCGCCATCGTGATGCGGACTAACACACAACACACGCTCATAGTGCGACGACAGACGCTCCCAGTGTCATCTCTCGGCACATAAATGAAACATCAGACCGTCCCCTTCACACCACCTCAAACCGAGCGGTACGAACGCCATCCAAACTGTAACACCGGACATGCTGACAAAAGCAGGGGAAGGAGCTTGATTGTCGCATAGATGCCGTTCGGGCGGCTCATGGTGGTCACATTAAACATTTATGGATGTATGGTAAACAAACTTCACGGTTCCACTTTTCATTTGTTTTATCAATCAAGGTTGTAGGTTGATTGGTTTAGATATAATAGACCTTCAAAGTACTTATCCTGTATATTAAGTGGCTTTTTTTCGCCCACGACTTCATCCTCGTGGAATTGGTTTTTCGCTACAATGTTTTTTAAATAGTGAACATGTCATTAAAATATAATATAAAATAGAAAGTGGAGTGAAATGCAAGTAAAAAAAAAGGAATTGTGGCTGTTAAGGGGGCTCAGGCCTCGCCATATTGGATTTGTTTCAGCTACTACTCGTAAACGTGGATTTTGGATGAATTTTGTTAGAACGACACGACAGAGTGTAAAACTTAATGCGTTTTCTGATATCTGTTCTGTTCTGTTCGACTGCCGTAATTATTATGACCTCTGTAGTCGCTCCCACAAAATTCTCCATTATTTTATCTCAGNTCTGTTCTGTTCGACTGCCGTAATTATTATGACCTCTGTAGTCGCTCCCACAAAATTCTCCATTATTTTATCTCAGCTGTTACAAGTTAGAAAGTGTGAAATGCAGAGAAGCTCTAACAATTCAAGACCATTAGGGCAGGTAATATTCATAACTGTTCATCACCATTTTAGAAAATGGCACCAAAAGGCTGAGGGGTGAGCCTACAAGCGGGCACGCCACTCAAAACTGACCGAGGGAGAAACAACCCTGTCTCAAGTCAATAACTGCGAATTTGATAGCTTGCCCCTGCGACTATTTATCGTCATTGCAAAGCACACTTTAATGGGAAACTGCAAACTCTTGAATTCAAAACGGAGGTTATTGTGATTTAATGGAATACGCGGCACAAACACCTTCTGCTTTTCCCTCAGCCAATACCAGTTCCAATAGTGGCCTGGGCTACATTGCGATGTAGAGCTTCGACTTGGAGTCTAGTCCCATTATAGAGTTACACATCAGGTGTGCCCTCACGCTATATACACCATGGCATGGGAGACCCGGGGAATTTAGAGTTTTTAAAAGTTCTATTGGCAAAGAACTGCTTCGTCTGTATTTACCACAATGTCTATTGATTTGTATACCATTTATTCTTCGAGTGATTTCAGCAACATGTCATTGAGGACTGCTGCTTGGTCGTTATCTGGGGTCAGAATGGCTCCTTCACACAACCATTCCGTAGGCTCTTCCTGAAAGTGGACGTCAGGATATATTTTTGCTATCAGCTCCTCAGCAGTAACCACAATAGTGCTCAGCTATCTATCGACAATGAATTCAATATTGATCAATTAAGATATTGCTATAATAATTTTTTGTTACGAATAAGCAGATTATAAGATTATAGATTATAGCTTTCTAAACCAAACATTTNCAGATTATAAGATTATAGATTATAGCTTTCTAAACCAAACATTTATTTCTTAGATAATTTTTACGACGTTTTTAGTTGACAAAACTGTTTTACTATTGGCTTATTTCTAAGAAACTGTAAAACATGTGTTAAGTTATTTTTTTTTTATTGTCGCTTCACAAAGTTTCGAGCTAATAGGACACTCTCTTATATTTCTTCCCATACAAACTTTGACTCCCTGTTTCACCGCTGTAGAGGCTGAATTTTGAAAAATCCCTCCTTAGTGGCTGCCTGCATTAAATAATGAGTGTTTGCCCAAAATTTCATGATTCTATTTGTTGATATATCGGTGAGTTAGTCAGTTTTTCCTTTTATGTATACAGTTTGTTAAGATGGCCTTTCTAAACATGATATCAAAACCACGTGACTATAAAAGTACATTTCACAACCAAAGAAATATTTTTGAAAATGTTTGAACTGGGCTAGCTAATAAGAAACGGCGTGAAATGTAGGCGGGCGTGTCTCGTATTTGGTAAACCAATAGGGCAGGGGCGACTGGAGTGCACCAACCATGAGCCTCAAAGTGTTACTTCTTGACTTTTATCGCAGAAGACAATTTGGGGAGAGTGCACATTCCCGCTTCACTGTAACCAATTTGACTCAGACATTTATTGAACTGTCTTCATGGCCGAAGCCAATGACGAGTTTCTTTTGATAAACCGACAATTAAACAATCCACATACATATATTTATATTGTGTTTTTCCGTTCAGTTCTTGAAAGATCTTGTCATTTTATTACGCAGTCCATATTTGTTTATAATTTGGTTTCCATTTCTGGATAAGTATTACATGTATATTTCTTGCATATTTATTTTGCACGATTTTTGGTAAAATTTTGTCTTCGATATTAGTGTGTATTTTTAGAGTGGTTATATTTAATGTTTTATTTATTTTCTTTGTTGATTTTTTTCGTGATGAGTTTTCGCAACGAAAAGATTAAAAAAAAAAAAACCGTGGGTCTAATAAAAAAACATATTAACACAGTAAGTAACAGTGCAGCTGCAACACTTTATTGTTTAGTTTCTGCTATTAGAACCAGGCGTATTTACGTACATGAAACCGGTTGTGAACTGAGTCCTGCAATTTCTATACATGAAGACACTTTTCACATCTGCGACCCGGAAGCCAGGAACCCATAAGGACGAATTGGACACGCGCACTCCATGTCACGTTGCCTTTACGAACGAGGCAAGGAACTGTCGTGCATACTCATAGTGTGCTGCGTTTAACTGCATCACTCTTAAAAAGTGGGACTATCATTTTATTGGTTTTAATTTTGTGGTCAAATTCTGTGCACGCCCCTATAATACACGTATGGAATTTTAAAAATGCACTGTGAAAATTACGTTCTAACTGTTTTTATTAGTTTCAAAATTATATTTATATTACTCGTATTCGTATGCGACATGATTTAAAAGACCAATTTCTGATTGGGACGAAGAGCGACTTCTCGTATGAATACATATTGAACACGCGTACAGCGGTTTCTGTTGAAAATGTGTCGTAGAAATATCTGCAAATTTGTGGGAACGATAAGGTAATTGAACTGTTCAGTGACTGTGTTCACAATCGTGGCGTGCTTCACATGGAGTATACTTATGTCGAGTACTGTACACAACGTGGAATCAGAACCAAATGCCTTGAGAAACTTTCCGCCGGACAATCTAACAAGACGTTACCACACCTCTCTTTTATGAATGGCTGATGATGACGTCTCTGAGGACGCAGCACGTTGTTCATTGGTTGCAACAATTACACTAGACACAAGTATAGCGTACATCAAAATATTTTACGATTGCAACACTTCAGCTCACAAATTATTGTGTGACCGAATGGTTTAATTGTCTGTTTTCATTCTAATCACATACTAACCTACCAGGTAAACATATCAGAGTTCCTTGTTCCTTCACACATAATGTTTTTTTTTAGCTTCTACAGTTACTTGAAGCTTCTCGCATCAGTTTGTCTTATTTCCTTTTTGTAGGTACCATTAGAGTTCCTAGCAGGTTCACACATAAGTTTGTATTATTTAATATTTGCTTGTTTCCTTGCAGTTTCACACATCACTTATCTTATTTTCTTGTTTCCTTGCAGCTTCACCAATCACTTTATCTTATTTTCTTGTTATACCTTTACAGTTCCTTGCAGCTCCACACATCACTTTATCTTATTTTACTGTTTTACCTTTACAGTTCCTTACAGCTTTACACATTACTTTCCCTTAGCTTAATGTTGTAACTTTACTATTTCTTACAAATTCATAGGCCAGTTTCTCATTTTTTTTTTTTCGTGTTATAACTGTACAGTTCCTTGTAGATTCACATATAATTTCCTTTTATTTCCTGTGGTATCTCTACATCGTGGCGTCTAGCGGCAATTTTTGGGCGTGGGTGGAAATTTCCGGTCAGCATCTGCGACTCATACATGCTATTGCGCTGATTTTGGAGTCAAACGAAATATCTCAAAAAAATCTGTCGATTTAAGCCACAGAAACCTAGGTATTATCGTCTATCTCTGTCGATTTTATAACTTTAATTTCATTCGCATGTCCCAAAGAAAATATTACCCTATATCACATACGTATTTACGAAAACGCAAATTTTTGTTGTTTTATTATTTAAAAGATAATTTTTGATAATATTTATGTTTTGTATATAAATAGAACCACCAATTTTTCACGAAAATATTTATGCGAAGGCTAGGCTCCAATGTTGTATGGCAAAAGTGCAATTTTCCTTCGGTTATTGGCCATAGTTCCCTACCTGACTGAACCGATCAGAATTAGGTAAATCCAACACTGAGTGTCCGTGATTCGCGGGCAGACACGTGCAATGGTTGACCGTTCAAATCATCCAATCACGAGAGAGGGTCTGAGCTCTAGTGTTTTGGAGTGCAAGTAGTCCTGAAATATTTTTGCGTAAAGGTGAGTTCACACGCTACGATAAATCGTAACGATGTGATTGTAAAAATTTATTGTTATAAATAAATCGGAAGAGTGAGTACTGAGTATATGCAACAATTTCTTGTCCAATATTCATTGTCGACCGCAGCACAACTCAGTCAGCTGTTGCGATGGAGGAAGTACTGTTGTGGTCTTTATATGTTATTTGTTTAGCGAGAGAAGTGAAAAAGTCGCGAAGACCAAGAAGAAAGTGGAGTCGCCAGTGGTTGCTGAACAAAAGGGCGTTTTCTCATATCAAGTTATTGAAAGAGTTGCGAAATTAACTCAATGACTAGCGGAATTATTTGAGAATGGATGCAGAGACTTATGTTGAGTTGTTAAGTTTAGTTTCTCCATTTATTGTGAAAAATTATACTGTTATGAGAAAAGCGGTATCTCCTCACGAAATCATGAAAGACTCTCAGCGACCTTGCGATTTGTTGCCACCGGAAGAAGCTCTAAGGACATGGAATTTTCAACTGTCATTTCTAAACCAGCTCTCTGCAAAATAATCTCCGAAGCCTGTAAGGCTATCTACAAAGTATTTAAAAAATGCATACAAGTATGTTAATTAACAGGTTTTTATACTTTTAATCCATATACAACACAAACATTAAAACTAAATGTATAAATATGAAGTAAAAAATCATAGAATATGTTTAACACATGAAAATGTCCTGCTACACCTCGAAATTTGAAAAGAAGGTAGAAACATTGTTTTCCATTGATTGGTTGGGATTTATGTTACTTGAACTTAACATGTTGTTTGAGTAAGTGGATTGTTCAGTTTTGGGTTGTTGAGGATTAGATTGTTGAGAATTGGGTTGTTGAGATTCGGGTTGCTGAGTATCGGGTTGTTGGTAATTGGTATGTTGAGAATTGGGTTCTTGAAAATTGGGTTGTTGAGAGTTAGATTGTTGAGAATTGGTTTGTTGAGATTCTGGTTGCTGAGTATCGGGTCGTCGTTAATTGGTATGTTGAGAATTGGGTTTTTGAGAGTTGGGAAGTTCAGGTTTGTATGTTTGAGAGTTTGGAAGTATCGTGTTAGAGAGTTTGGGAGTATCGTGTTAGAGAGTTTAAGAGTATCGTATTTGAGAGTTTGGGAGTATCGTGTTAGAGAGTTTGGGAGTATCGTGTTTGAGAGTTTGGGAGTATCGTGTTAGAGAGTTTGGGAGTATCGTGTTTGAGAGTTTGGAAGTATCGTGTTAAAGAGTTTGGGAGTATCGTGTTAGAGAGTTTTGAAGTATAGTGTTAGAGAGTTTTGGAGTATCGTGTTTGAGAGTTTGGGAGTATCGTGTTAAGCCGTTGAAGGTTATTGGATGGACGAGGATTGTGTAGTTGAGGGTAGGGTATCTGAGGGTAAGAGAGTTTATGGTCTGATATTTGATAGGTGTATGGTTGGGGGTATGGTTGTAGAGGGTATATTTGAGGGTTAAATTGTTGATAGTCATTATTTTCGGATGAACGGTGTGGGTGACTGTTCATTACTTTAAAATCTTTGGTGAGTGCTTCAAGATCCCCCTCAAAAATCACGTCATTGATGATTTTTCGAGTGAATACGGCCTGGAAACCTCTATGGAAACGTAGCTTATGGGGTATATATACTTTCCGTAGCCTTCGAATTCATCATCAAGACGAATAGCTTTTAGCTACTGTCCCGCTAGCTGTATCATCTTATCTGTCGGAGTCAGGTTCTTTTTCCGCTTTGGCCGCAGTACACTTGGTGATGGTGTCACACTTCGTGATGTAGTTGATCCATCATCTAGTGGTGTTGACAGAACCAATGAGGTGACCTCTCGTTGATGGAATCGTTCTAGATTTGTAAATTCAGAATCTTCCTGAAACAAAATAGAACATATGTTTTCAGTTTCCACAAAACGTACAAGAATGGAAGGCTATAGCAGATGAATATAACAGAAAATGGCATTGGGTAGATATTCAACTTGGGTATAAAAACAAAATTGTTCGTGTGTCTGTGTGTGTGTGTCTGTCTGTAGAAAGTAATTAAATATAGGTTGCTTTTATTTGTTCCAGTTCCCTAAAAACAGCAAATGAGTGGTTGAAAATCGCTTCAGATTTTGGAGATAATTTGCAGTTTCCTCATTGTTTGGGTGCGATCGATGGTGAACATGTCAGGATTGTTCCACCGAAAGATTGCGGTTCCCATTACTACAACTACAAAAAGACTCACAGTATAGTCTTGATGTCTATAGCAAACGCTCACTGCGAATTTATATATTGTGATGTAGGAATGAACGGTAGAATATCTGATGGAGGTGTGATAAATAACACTCTTTTCTAAGTAAAACTCGTAAATAACCAATTTGACATTCCTGAACCAGAACCATTTAACTTCGATCTTGATCTGGAATATGTTTTTGTGGGGGATGATGCCTTTGCATTGCGTTCTGACCTTATTAAGCCTTACAATCAGGATTCACTTAATAACGGGAGAAGAATATGCAACTATCGCATATCCAGGGCACGGCGAGTGGTTGAGAACACTTTTGCAATTTTAACATCACGATTTCGTATTTTTAACACTGCAACTAATTTAAATGTGGAAACCATTGAATCAGCACTTCTTGCATGCTGTGCTTTACATAATTTATTTCGCCAAAAATCAGTTACATACACCCCCCTTGAATGTTTTGCTCACGAAAATATTAACGATGGTAATATTAATCTAGGTGCAAGGTGTAATCCTGATATAATACACAACCTCGAACGACGTTCAGGAGGTAGAGTTTTACAAAAAGCAAAAACTGTTCGAGAAATGTTTTGTACGTATTTTAACGGGGAGGGGTCAGTTCCTTGGCGAGAAGAAAGTACATTGAATGTATGAAATTTGCAGTTCTTGAAAAAAGCGTATTATAATAATTGTTTATAATATTTTGTTTTATTTAGTTATCGTAATTTATTCACTTTATTAAGTCGCAGACAATTAATTTGAACCACATTTGTTATTAATACAATAATACTTGTTATAATTAATGTAGGCCTACTGATTTCTGACATGTAATGTGTATAACAATTTGAAAAAACAATGAAACTATTTTTACTATAAATAAAAATTAATTTTCCTTACATCTTGTGGTGTTTCTTCGTCCCCATCGTCCATTGTACTCCTAGCAGGTCTTGCAGAGGTGTCGAAGGTATGCGGTCGCCCGGAACTCGGGAAGGAGTGAGCAGATCGCTCGACCACTGTGGCTTCACGCTAGCCACGTTACATTTATTATTCCAACAGAGATCGACTGATATTCATTTACAATGTGAAACTTTAATAAGCTGCAAAAAGTATTCACTAATTTGCATTTATTTTATCGTACAAACTTTAATACGCAGGAGAAAAAAAATACTTTTATGTTTAGCCCATTCAAGAATACACAAGGGTACACCTGGGAAAAATATACACGTTACCTTACTTATTGAAGGAAAAAACTGACAGAAATTACTGATGGATGAAAAATAAGACACTCGTCACACACATTCTTAACACCTTTATTTATTATAAAACATAACTTCTTTACAACAAAATTATAGCCAGCGCACAGTGAAAATACGATATATAGAAAATATGATCTATTCATAATCTCCTGCATACTAGCTAAGAAGACTTGGAATATTTCACAATTGAAACATAAATGCTAGCACAAATATTTATATTGTCGATCATACCTATATACAGACACATCAAATGTGAATCAACGCATAATAAAGTAAATTTTGTAACAATCTACAGGAAAAAGAAAATTTCATACGCAAGTTGCACAGGGAAAAATATTACCTGTAATTCGTAAACAATGTACATTATTGTTAGCCCGCAAAGGACCCTACATAATGAGTTAAAAAAACTTCTGACTTACTCGATGGTTACTAACTTATCATCGCTGCCCTGCACGGAAAGTTACAATTTTTTTTAAGTTATTAATTTTGTAATATTTTGGCGATTTTATATTTTTTCTGCATTATTTGGAGTTTTTTGTTTTAAGGTCATGAGCATGAGGTTAAGGCTAAGGTCATGGGTCAAGGTCAAAGGTAACTTGGGTGCAGCGTGGCGGTTGGGTGACGTTACAACATAGTGTTCGTTCCAGTTTTGTCCCATTTAAAATGCATTGTCCCCGGATGCAGATAATAATTCTACTTCCATCGCCCTATAACTACTTGAACGGAATTCGTTATTTCATTTGCTATTGGGAACTTCTCGACGTCATTTACCTGTGTCAATGCTTCCTCGATCACTGACACTTCGCTATTGGCTAAAAGCGTCCTTGGGCAGATTCACAAAGATTGTTGACGAATGGCAGAAGACAGACGAGCATATGACATCTTGCAGTTTAGTCTGCAGCCATTAAATAACGCGAATTTTGCAGGCCTCAACCTATGCATATATAACCTGAATCTCGATTTGAGTTTCGGTGAAGAACAGGTACGCACTCAGAACCGAAGTGCTATTGCGGTTCCTCTCACGTACTTGTCTCGCATTGGCTGCGCGAGTGCCTGGTAACGAGACATGCGTCTGATTGGCTGTTGGACGTTGTGGAATGTCCGCCATACATCTGGGTACCGCTTGGGGAGGTAGCGTCCAGGCGCTGATTGGCGAAAGAAGCTCCGCCATGTTGTTGGCCAGTGCGGACATTTTGCTGGAGTTCGCGATATGCGCAACGGTTTCGCCTATGTATTCACAAACATTCTGGGGTTCGCGCATAATGAATGCGCGTTTATAATTTAAAATGATGTGAAAATCCCGGCCAACCATATGTCTGCCAGCCAGTCTACCGGGACACGCAACTTTCAACTGCCAAATGTCTACGAGGCCTTTCACGTTTGCGTAATAGGTTTGAATGTAAATGTTCGGTGGGTCATTTACATTTGCCTCCAGGCATGTTCATGTTTACTGCACGTGGCTAAAGATATATGGGATACTTGAAGCTTGGCGCATTTTTTCTTCTGTTTCATTTGTGCATAATTATCAGAGTTCATTTAAATGACATTGTCATTATCCGTGCGTCAATCTAAAGTGTTCACTACAACGACCATGTTCTTGCCACCACGCCATTTATTACTCATAAGAATGTAAATGATAAAAATCAATTTCACTCGCCATTCTCTTAAATAGTACACTTTGAACACTTCGTGCACTAACCATCAATGTATCTCGGGCGACACTACACAGTATCAGTTGCAGCTGGAGAAGGTTGGATCGCTATGTTTGCACGCAGTATGCGGTATGTCTGCACGCAGTATGCGGTATGTTTGCACGCAGTATACAGTATGTTTGCACGCAGTATACAGTATGTTTGCACGCAGTATGCAGTATGTTTGCACGCAGTATACAGGAATAAAAAGTACTTAGCCCGTTCAGTCCCAAGTTCCTTTAACGTGTACATGTTGCAAATAAATTATGTTTATGGTCGGAACTGTACACAACAAGGAATGAGCGGCCTTCGTTTTGAGAGCCTTCGTTCCGAGCAATCTGATATGTAGAAATTTCTGCAACTCTCATTCGTGAATGGTTAATGCTGACATCAACGAAATCGCAGTACGTTGTTCACTGGTTGCCGGAAGGACGCTTGACACAGGTACAGCACCCACCAAAACCTTTAACGACTGAAATGTTTGAGCTTGTTAATGATTGGCCCTTTCATATCCCACATGAATCATTGTACTCATTGTGCTTGGTGATCAGTGATTTCAACCAGTCAAATGCAGAGTAGTGACATGGTTTAGGAATCCGTCAGACTCAGGGAAGAGCCTTGAGCACTGAGCGTCGCAAAGTACAGTACCGGCCAAGCTTCCTTTGCAACATGTTGACGATTGTCTACGGTGGGCATCAAAGGGTTTAATCAATCTCTGAAAACAAAATATGTATCGCTTAAAATTTGTTTTTTTTTTAAATTTAATAAAAAAATGTTTTAATATTAGAAAAAAAAATGCTTGTATTTCAACTCACCTCACCTAATGTTCTCGTAAATAATTGCAATGAAAAAAAAATTACATATGTAAGAAAAATTTTCAAATTGCATTCACAAAAAAAAAACCCTTACTGGCCATGAAATTCGAACCCGCGCCCTCTGGGTTGTAGCGCACCCGGCGTATCACACGACAAACTCAGCTTACGCGCTTTAATTCCTTTTTAGTGGTGTGATTATAGTTCATTAACCCTTTCAGACCCACTTTAATTTACGGTTTCATGTGTTGCAATAAAACATATGTGTGATGCGTGGTGTATTTAAGTTGACACAACACTTTTTTCATTGTCACAGCCAATGAGATGTACTCTATAGGTTCGGCTACAGTTATATGATCCAGTTATGACCTAGATCATTATGACGGCTTGCGAGTCATCAGCCCACAGGTGAGATCATTGGTTATTGAGCTTCGCAGTGTGCAGTACCGACCAAAATGTACATACACGTGCGTAATGTACACAATTGTGTACTCTGCGTCTGAGTGGGTCAACTCTTGTAAGGAAATTATTATCTTACATCTTGTAAAAGATTGAGGTTAGTAATTTAGGCCAACACTGTAATTCTGAAGGATTTTAAATCTGTAGGTAGGATGAACAGTTACATATATGAAGTGTGATTTGTAATTGTATAATATATTGTTTTGTGAACTTTGCGTCGAGTTGACAGTTGCTGGCATTACAAACCAAAATATTATTATTACAGCCTTTTCGTTTGGTTACAAGAAGAACTTAGCACGTATCCTACTAATAATATCATAAATGCGAAAGTCCGTACGTATGTTTGTACGGTTCCTGTAGAATAACAACAAAACGTAATTCTGCAACGGAAGGGAACGTGACCAAAATATTTTTTTCCTCTGGTGTCAGAATTTATTAGGCCACCCAATGATCGCTGAAATGGCTTAACGATTGATATCAATCGATAACAACCGGGACAGAATATTTAACGTGCCCTCCGAAACCCGGAAGTACTCAGATGTTATGCCACTAAACGGTCACCCATCCAAATGTGTGCCGCTGGGAACGTTGCTTAACTTTGGTGATCGATTAAGATCCGTCAGCCAAGCGCAAAAAGTAGTACTTAGGTACACTTATTTCTAAAGCTATAACTTGATGAAACTCACGTTTTGATTTTCATACATCGACGCTGGAAAGCGGAAATGTGGTAACTAAGCGATACTGGCACAGATAAACTCTAAAAACAATACTATAAGTATTCTTGGCTATAGCGTAAAAATAATTTCCTTCCTTTTGGGTTGCCGTAATGAGTTAATAACTTAGGCCAACATAGTATAATTTTATAATTCTGTTTTCACGTAATGAACTGTATTTTCCCAATTTATTTATTCGTGTATCACTGTAAAATTCAATTGTACCCGGGCGAAGCCGGGCCGGTTCGCTAGTAATACATATAAGCTTTAGAAGAACAGAAAAAGACATTGAAGTATTTCACACACCAGAGAACATTAAAATAACACAGTTACCCGCAATTGAATGGTTATTACTCAATAGCACATCATTCGTAAACACAGTAATCTGTTTTAGGCCTAACCGATATAAGTATTACAGAATGTAGTTTGTAACTATGACTTCGAGACTTTAAGTGATTCCGGTTCGTTACGACAAATGTTCTAAATGTATTACACTGTTACGAGGAAGACGTTTCACAAATGATATTATATTTTTCAAAGTTTTGTAAATGTAAAACGCTTTATCTAAGTAAATTTTACAAAAAAAAATGTACAGTATAACGAGCTGCCAGTATCTCACTACACATCTGCTTTGGCGTCACCTGTAAATTTACATTTTCGTAACTCACGAAAAAAAATGTAAACAAACTACAAACAACCACATACCTTTCCACAGTCGACCACCCACACTGAGTGCTGTGACAATTTCTCAACGCTTCAGAAGAACGCTTGCAGGGGGACAGATTGTACAGAACTTGTGATTTTTCTCGAGAAAAAAATTGTAGCCAGTTGACTTGAATACTATAAGCACCCAAAAGCACTTTGTTTGTTGTCATTGGTTGCTGTCTGTCTCAGAGTCATTTTCATATTTGACCGGGACCACTCAGAATTCGGCATCATCGGTGCGACTCCTACGTGATTCATGTGCAGACAGTTAACACGTGTCAAAAAGTAATTCAGTCAATCAAGATAGGTTAACCACCCTACAGTGTTTTGAAATGTAATCTATCTTGAAATATTTTCGCGAATAATCACTACCCGTAAGTATGGATAGTTTTGCAGTTCTTATACACCAACATTGTCGGCAAGATTATTTTGCCAATGAAAGTATAGTATTTTTATAGTCAGTGAAATAAACATGATCGGCAACATAGTGGAGACGCCTTATTTTCACAAAAAGTGGTACAAACTATAATTCAAAATCCCTACCTACACTGTTGAAACTTTATGTGATTTTACAGAATATAATACTGAAATGTTTCGTTAATTTACAGGAATTCCTTTCGTAAGGTCCAAATAACGGAAACTTTCTGTAAACGCGTCTAACTTATAAATTTCCGTAAATTGAAAANAATTCCTTTCGTAAGGTCCAAATAACGGAAACTTTCTGTAAACGCGTCTAACTTATAAATTTCCGTAAATTGAAAATAATATATTTCTCGTGTTTTTGTGCTTGTAGGTGTTATTCTCACATTTTCTGACATAATTGTTAATAAAATATATTTTTTTACTGTGGACTTAGCTAACAACTTGCTATTACGGAAAATGCGTTTATTCGCTCTAATGTAGTGGGCCTTGCNTTTTTTACTGTGGACTTAGCTAACAACTTGCTATTACGGAAAATGCGTTTATTCGCTCTAATGTAGTGGGCCTTGCAAGTATTCATGTGAGAGTAAAAGTTATATTTTCTTTCCATTGTTCTCATTTTATGACTTAGACATAATGCATTACAGTTCCTCTAGAATTAATGATTGTCTTTTGTGGTAATATTTTGTATGAACATAACGTTGTANTAAATTTTACAAAAAAAAATGTACAGTATAACGAGCTGCCAGTATCTCACTACACATCTGCTTTGGCGTCACCTGCAAATTTACATTTTCGTAACTCACGAAACAAAAATATAAACAAACTACAAACAACCACATACCTTTCCACAGTCGACCACCCACACTGAGTGCTGTGACAATTTCTCAACGCTTCAGAAGAACGCTTGCAGGGGGACAGATTGTACAGAACTTGTGATTTTTCTCGAGAAAAAAATTGTAGCCAGTTGACTTGAATACTATAAGCACCCAAAAGCACTTTGTTTGTTGTCATTGGTTGCTGTCTGTCTCAGAGTCATTTTCATATTTGACCGGGACCACTCAGAATTCGGCATCATCGGTGCGACTCCTACGTGATTCATGTGCAGACAGTTAACACGTGTCAAAAAGTAATTCAGTCAATCAAGATAGGTTAACCACCCTACAGTGTTTTGAAATGTAATCTATCTTGAAATATTTTCGCGAATAATCACTACCCGTAAGTATGGATAGTTTTGCAGTTCTTATACACCAACATTGTCGGCAAGATTATTTTGCCAATGAAAGTATAGTATTTTTATAGTCAGTGAAATAAACATGATCGGCAACATAGTGGAGACGCCTTATTTTCACAAAAAGTGGTACAAACTATAATTCAAAATCCCTACCTACACTGTTGAAACTTTATGTGATTTTACAGAATATAATACTGAAATGTTTCGTTAATTTACAGGAATTCCTTTCGTAAGGTCCAAATAACGGAAACTTTCTGTAAACGCGTCTAACTTATAAATTTCCGTAAATTGAAAATAATATATTTCTCGTGTTTTTGTGCTTGTAGGTGTTATTCTCACATTTTCTGACATAATTGTTAATAAAATATATTTTTTTACTGTGGACTTAGCTAACAACTTGCTATTACGGAAAATGCGTTTATTCGCTCTAATGTAGTGGGCCTTGCAAGTATTCATGTGAGAGTAAAAGTTATATTTTCTTTCCATTGTTCTCATTTTATGACTTAGACATAATGCATTACAGTTCCTCTAGAATTAATGATTGTCTTTTGTGGTAATATTTTGTATGAACATAACGTTGTATGGTAGCACCTAATAAAGGGTAACAACTGTTAACGTCATAAAACTTAGTTTGGTATTCTAAGCAGAAACACATACATTTTAATTAGTTTAAGTAATCCGTCGGTGTTACGTGCCGTTGATTAAACTTAATTACTTGAGGATGCCGTGCTGTTAATTCTGTTTAATTATGCTGTGAGTAAGCTTTCTGCGAATGGCCCCAGACTCAGAGCTACTGTATTGTGTTCCATGGGATTATTCTAATTGTCCACTATAGCTGTATAAGATAAAAAAATTTTTTTACTGAAAAAAAAAGAATAATTTTTTACGGTCTAGTTCGGACTCTTCGACACCTGCGAAATCAAACCACGCAATGTACTCTATAACTTCGTGTTTAGCAAGCTAATCCTCAGAGTGCAAGATGAAAAGACTGAGTTGTTATTTTCTTAAAGCTTTTACCCAAGAAATTCTATCTTCATATGCAGATAATATGATAATCTACGAATTTCAATGCAGAGAGAGAATTTTAACTAAGTAGCAGAAGCTGTTCCATTTTGTAATGGTGGCTATTCTGAAGCATCATTTCCGAGCGTATTTTCCTGTTCCGTGCTCGCCATGGCTGTGTGAACTGTGCATAATAATCAAGTGATTCTCTGGACGCTGTGAAGTTGTGGCTATAAACGTCTCAAGAAGCGAGAGAAACTGTATGTGCAACAATTACACAATAGGTAGGTAATTAATTTGATAAATTGATGTTCTTGTATGTACTTATTTGTTGTGTTTATAAGCCACGTGGCAGAGGTTAGAGGCAAAGTCGTTTTAACCACGGTTATAATAAACACTATAAAATATAACTGCTTGAAAGTGGCCCAAACAAACTTTCTTATACCGAAACTTTATTAAACGCAAACGCAATGTTAGCTAACCTAAACTAAATTAAATTAACAAAATTTAGGTATACAATATTTTAATATTTGTGAAACTTTCTTGAACATTGTCTGTAATGTGAATTTGCTTTAGGCCCTGTCCGGTAATTATTCAGAGTAGCGGCTTTTCCGAAAATAAAATAAAAAAATCACGGAAAGTGGTATATTTAAATTATACTAATTACATTGAATCAGAATTTATTAGGGACATTAACGTATTACCAATACAAACCACAAATACGATAGTGGGGAGGGCTATGAAGATCAAGGAAATTGTGGAGTAAAATCACAAAAAAAAAAAAAAAAAAAAAAAAAAANTCATTATAATCTAGAATTTAGGGCTTTAATCTAACCTACAATTTTTACTACTCTAGGATTTCTGGGTTTTAAGATAACAGTAAAACACACCGGACGTATATGAATTAACTCCCCTAGGTACGCGGCGGGTACAATTCCACGGTCCTCGGCCAATTCAACTACCATCGTGATGTACTAGAAACCCAACCAGTAGTGACCAAAACAACGTTAATTCTATAAACTGGCAAACGAACAGAAGCAATCGGATCCTTCAATGTTCCTGTAGAGCACAGTTCAAATGCAGATATTGCTCTAATCAAAATGCAATGATTTATATTTAAAACTGGCCTTTTGGACCATCGTGAAGTGTATATCTCATAAAAGTATGTAATTACTGTAAACAGTGTGACTTATATTTTTACAAGCTACTTCATGTATTGTATCCATTATATGTTGCAGGAATATACTGAAGAATAGTAAAAAAAATGGAAGTAGATATGGAAAAAGAAGCAACCAGAAGTAATTGGTGCACGAAGCATGAGGTTAACTAAATCTAAAATTTTTCAGAATTTTGAAAAATGTTGAAAATATGTTTTTTCTTATTTTCATGTCATATAAATGTATTATGTGTGAGTACAATTGTAGTAATATTAAACAAAATTGTTACGTTTAAGAACTTATTTGTAGCTATGAATGTTTAGTACAATAAATTATCATTAAAATCTAGTTCTCCTGTATGTGATTTCTAATAAAAAAAATTGCGTTACAAAAATATATTACAAATAATTCATGAATAGTTTATAAAAAAAGTTATTTATGTCAAGAAAAAATTTTTTATTGCATTGTTAAATGGCACCATAATGATTCCATTCAAATGTATTAGGTTGTGAAAATTAGCACAAACAATTTGAACAGCAAAAAATATAATCTGTTACATCTAATGAATAAAGTTTGTATGGAGTATAATTTTTTTAATGCGGCCTATTATTTTGGTATGTGTGCATGTGCAAACATGCATGTGATATATACCAAGTGGGTTGGAACTCACGAATACGAGTTGTAGAATACGGTTCTACGGCAAAATGAATGGAAAAAATACGTTCTTGTGAAATTGCACTACAGGCATAGTTTCTGAGAAAAACGACTATAAATGTGATGAAAGAACTTGAATGCTATTACAAACACACACGCATACACGTACATTTTACACACATTCACAATAGGTGTTCAAAGTTGACTCCGTCAATTGCTATACATTTCTCGGCGCGTGTAATGCATGCGGCATGCACACGGCCCAGCATGGGGACGTCAGTCCTGGCCGGAGCATGTGGCCACGTGAGGATGTCCTCAGGCGACAGGGGCGGGTTGTCTGGCCGTTAAACCACACACTTCAGGTGAGGCCACACAAAGATGTCCAGTGGAGAGAGGTCTGGGGATCGTGGTGGCCATGCCACAGGTCCACCAAGGCCAATCCACTTGGCATGCCACGGCTGTTTGCCAATGCTGAGCTCAACTGCTTTCTTCCACCTTAACACTGCCTCGTCACCTACGTCACGGCGTTCTCACACCATCACACTCATCTCATTAATACGCACTTGCTCCTACTCGTTCCAGACATGTCATGTCGGTTATCTCAGAAACTGGGCCTCAAATACAAGTTTACCTGAAGGTATTTCCGCCTTAAATTATATATATTTCTTTGTCGAGGGGGAGGGCTGGAGGGGGTCAGAACCTGTTATGTTTATAATTTCTCAGCTCACGTCTGTGTTGCCCACACCAAGAACCACATGGAGGTGTTTTCATGCTTAGGAATTCATAACCGATACACGGTATTTAAAAATTCAAGCATTTTTCTTTTAATATATTTACCTGTCAGAATGGAAATTTCATGAATTCACGGATTTGTTGAACAATTGCAGCCTGAGATTACTGTTACTTATTTCCATCGCAGAATATTGTGTGTTCAGCTGTACATGCATGAACAATAAGTATAGCTGCCTAACTTGGAAGTAATAAAATGTAGAATCACTTGGTGCTACACTCTCGATAAATTAAAAGTGGAAAATCTTTATTAAATAACCAATTGTACTAGACATGCTGCTTTGATTACAATTAACTCTCTACATTTATTAGGGTCCTGATATTTATATGCCTGGTTAAACATTCTTGTTAGCAATACATATGTGATGTGTTTACGATTTGCAGATTCAAATTATTCTACTTGACCCACGTCAGTGTCACTTCTCTACTATATCTAAACTGAAAAGATTAAAAACCACTTGATGCTTGTCAACCTTTAATAAAAACTATTGTTAAAGTTCACGTAAATGAAGTAGATTTACTTAATGACTTATTTACCTGTAGGTATTGTATCGTATTATGCAGTTTGTTCTCTGCCATTATAAACGTTCGGTTCTTGGTGAACTTCCAGTTTCCGTAAAGCTACGCAATATGTTATGCACGTTTACGGGCATTCCGTTCTTTGCTACAGCCTATTTCCGTAAAACTACACTATTTTCCGTACATTTACGAAAATTCTTTTGTATGCTAACTGAAGTTTCTATGAATTAATGTTATTCATTCCGCAGAATTACTGAAATTCTGTCGTGTTTTAAGATTAAGTTTCCGTGAAATAAGGGTACTTATTCCATAAATTTACGGAAATTCAGTCATTTTTAAAACTAAGTTTCCGTAAAATACCATTATTTATTCCTTATGTTAATAAAAATTCTGTTATCTAATAAGATTTAGTTTCTGTGAAGCCAGGTTGTTCGTTCCGTATATTAACGGAAAATACGTTAGGGCTACGGTATAAAACGAAGTGTACATAATTTTACGAAGAAATCCGAATAATTTTTGGCAGTATTTTATCTGCAATGTTACCAAAAACTTTTTCTAACAGTGTACACGCCAGTAGTTTTCCTTTAGTATTGGTTGAGTAATGAAAATGTAGCGTTATTATTCATTAACATGTTAGACCTCATTGCCCTGTAACTCAGAGCAATTCGTGATTTCATTGGCTGCTGGCAACTATTTGGTGTCACCGACCTGCGCACGGCTTTGCTGTAGACTTGTCACTTTATTATTCAGCCTTTACTATTGGCTGAATGCGTCCGTGGGACGTTTCACATATGAAGCTGTCGGCTAATAGCGAAAGTCAGCCTATCATACAGAATCTTGTAAATTCCATTCAGGTTACTTCCAAGTTTTCTGAAGCCCTAGGAAAGTTCTTCTTTAAGTCTATTCTTCCACCTCATGCTAAAACAATATATTCCATAAGAACTGATTATCACTACGCATTACTGACACATCTACTTCCTCTGTTTTGTTCACATTACTTATAAACTAATAATATTCTTCGATAAATTATAAATAAAAGTTAAATCTATATAAAAAAATATGTGAAGTGAAAAGATTTGGTTGGAACTTAACATCGAGGTCTTGAGAGCCGACGAGGGTGAAGCGATGTATGGAGCAGCGCCGGAATGCAAAGTCGGGAGAAACGGGAGATCCCCGAGAAAATTCCTCCGACTAACGTCATTGTCCGGCACCATTCTCACTTGCGAAAATCTGGAGAGACGCGACCGGGGATTGGGTTTGTGAAAGTACCAATCTCAAACGTTAATCACGCTTTAGACATAAACTATTTTCACATTTCTCTGAAAGCATTTCTCTAGGCATGTTTCTCAGTGTGAACTTTCAAAATATTTGCAGTTTTGGGAAATACATATTTTTTTGAACGAATATGTGACGAGGCGCCTTGGCAAAACGATTTTTCCAGGTTTGAATTACGAGAAAGTGATGTTTGTGAATGTCGTTCGCAGACTTAATCCAGATCTGTGTAGTGCCTAAGTCGCAGGGACGAAGTGCATCGTTACGTAATTAAGTGCAAGTGCAGATACTTACCAGGCAGCGATCTGAGGTTTTGTCTTTCCAACTTGTGTTGGTATTCATAGTCACTTTGGCGACTGAGAAGTGAGTCGCATTCAGCACGCATCTTATTTTGGAGGGAAACGCGTTGTTTGCGTATTGGGCAGTCCCATATCACAGAGTACTCGAGAACACAAATAATGTCAAATAGCCGTTTATCCCGTGAAATATAGCCGCACACGCCAGCAAAATGGCGTCACTAACCAGCAACATATCAGAACTCCTGTCCTCAATCAGCGCCCGGTAACTTACTTGACTAGGCCAGCCAATAGGGGACCTTTCGAACTACGCGTTAGCTAAGCAGACACAAGGTCCGTTCCCAAAGCCTCGCTCAGCCAGTCGCAGAATGGATACGTCCACATCCAAGGAACTGCCACGCTGCTTCGTCTGTGTATGTTTATCTACTCTGTGTTCGCTTCCCTGCTCTGTGATCTCGCTTTTCCACCGTGGAGTCCCCGCGTATAGTCAATTCAAGGTTTATTCAAACTTTTCGAATCAAACCTTTGAAAAATCTGCTCATGTATGACGTGAATGTTTATTTCCCGAGGTATTTATCACAAGCGTTATATACTTGTGTTAGCAAAAAGAAAATCACCTCATTTTTTGTTAAATTTAAGTTTTATATATGGGCCCCTATTTTATTTAATGGTAGAATTAAATTTATAATTAATACGAATAAAAACGGTAGGTGTGTTGTTAACACCTAGTAACAAATAGTTCGCAAGCAAAATGTTATTACACAGAATGCGCAAGAAAGTAATGCGTTGTGCCTTCAGTGTTATTTTCTAGTTAAGCTTTGTCTGCATGAGGCGGAAGGATATCCTGGAAGTAGCACCCGAGCAGGGCTCCAGAGTAGTTGGAAGTACCCACGAGTGGACTATACACGATGTGTGCAACATGCTTGCCGAAGCCTGGTCGTAAAACACAGCCACGTCCGCAGTTGCGGCGCGTTAATTACGACATAAAAACACCACGTGTGAGATGTTCTCAAGTCGGCGCTCGCCTTGCAAGCACTTCTCACGTTTGCGCGCCATTAAGTTGACTTGCGACCAATCACGCAGCGGCTTCCGGCTGAAGTGCGGCCAAGGGAAAATAACAAAAATACTAACTTGTATCTCATATTTCCTTCTTTCATTCCGTACTGTGCCCTACTGAAGCTGTAAATTCTCTGGAAATAATAACTAGTTTATTTTCTAGAACGTACGATAACAGCAATTATAAGAAACTGAACATAACTTGTAGGTACGAATGTTGATTTGAGATTTGGGCGGCTATTAACAACGAGGTCTTGAGAGGCGAAGAGGGTGAAGTGAGGTGAGTATGGAGCAGCTCCAGACTGCAAGTGCGGGGAAACGGGTAATCTCCTAGAAAACTCGTCGACTAGCGGCATCGCTCGGCACGATTCCCACATACGAAAATCTGGGAGCGGCCCCACCGGGAATCGAACCCGGTTCGTCTAGCTGGTATGTGAGTAGTCTGACCACTATACCACCGCGACCCCTACGAATGTTGATGCTCGTAAACTGATTTTAATATTATTTGAGACATTAAGAACACATTTGAAATGTGCAGTTGTCCTCATGTCCAAATAATACTCGACTGGGTGGGAAACGGGGGTAGTAACTTTTTGGCTCAGAAGGTTGTAAATGTTCGCTTCTACCTCCCCCCCCCCTTTTCCAGTCACCGGGACTCCGGGACTTAAACCCGGCTGTTCAAATAATAAACAATTCAGTTGGAGTACGGGATTTTTAATTACCTATGCACTTCGCTTGGCATCGAGAGGCTAAATACTCTCTTGGGTAATGAACTTTGACTCATTAACTGATAGGCTAAGAGAAATAATTAAAGTAAACGTGTTAGAACTACTATTTATTAAAAGGAATAAAAAAAATTTAATTGCTTAGTTGACACTTTATAACATTAAAAATGCATTAACTACCTCACATTTCAAATCAGGATATAAACTAATAGGTATTCATAGACCTCAATGTTCCATTGTAATTACATTCACATTTCAGTTCGGTTCCGGGGCACCCCGCACTCGGGCTGTAACATCCGCCTTCCTAGGAAAACCCAGCCTTAACCTCGGTGATCATTCCCGTTTCCGCGGCCAGGACCTCAGCGCGCTGGTTCACTGACTCATTCAGACTGACCGCTCATTCTCTGAACGCCTGTCGCGTGCGATACCAACCTTGTACCGTTAATGCATTTTTTTTTTGTTTTCGTATCGGGTGTTAATTAGAGTTTTGTACAGTGTAGTTAAAAACAAATACACAAAATGGCTTGGCGGTTCCTTTGACGTGGACGTACCAATTCTCCGATTGGCTGAGCGGGACTCTGGGAAAGAGCCTTATGTCTGATTGGCTACTGTGTACTTCCAAAGGTTCTCGATTGGCGGGGCGGTCAGTTGGCTAATTAGTTACCAGGCACTAATTGGGGAACGTCGTTCCGACATGTTGCTGGCTAGAGACGCCATTTTGCTGGCGTGTGCGGCTGTTAGTCGTATAATAAGCGGCTTTTTCACCTCTGTTTACTACTTAAGTCGTCGTGGTCTCGTTCCGCACAGTAAGACTCAGTATCTCTGTAGTAGCGTAGCGTACCCGGAACGAATGACTCAAGAACCTTCACTTTCTTTCTCGCAGATACCAGTAGAATAATGTGCTTATTGGATAGTCTTCGGTCACTCGCTGCGTCTTTATGTTTTGCCTTAAGGCTCCCGCCTATCTGGTGCCTAAACTTCGTTGCAGGGTCTTTAAAATACGTTTCTCTACGAAACTATCAAACGTGCCTACAATGTGCTGATC
>NQII01011776.1:0-19890 GCA_002778355.1 Clitarchus hookeri
TTTTCGTTCACGTCCCGTCAATTTTGGAGAACGAAAGACGTGTGTGTCAATCGAATAGAGTACATGGCTCCACTAGGCGCCAATCTCCTCTGACTTCAGGCGGGGGCAACGTACTGATTTGTGTTTCCTTTTAGGCTCCACATTAAGTATATTCACTGGCATGTAAGACAACCACCAGTGAAGCCGGCAAGGTTGGAAACAACGAACCTCCCGAATATTATAAATGCACGTTACAGCCTGTNCGTTACAGCCTGTCCAAACACGGTAGATTTATTGCCGACTGTAGCATAACATCGAAATGGACTGGTATGTTGTACTGCCCAGTCTTATTAAATATTTAAAAATATGTAAAGTGGGAAACTGCTCCCTGATAAGTAAGAAGTCTGCAGTGCTGTAAATTAAATTAAGTGGTTTAAAGCGTTTGAATGCTAAGTAACGAAAAAAGTAAAGCAATTAAAAATAATTATTTTAAAACAGCATTCCTAGATACTGCTTCTAGATTGTTGACGTCCTGGCTTGACGGTTACATACTCATCCAGTAGTGTTATAAGAAACTTCCTTTACCATCTGAACTTGCCACCGGTTTATTTACTTTTTTTTTGGCAGTAAACCTCAGGAACGATTTACGTATAGTTGCGATCCATTACACATGCAAGGCGAATCACGAACCGTTAACGAGACGGAACTGTGCTTGCTAGGACATGCGTACCAGATTGTGGTGAAAGCTTGCAACTGCAAACGAGATAGATAACAAAACCCTTTGCTAACTAATCTTTATAACTGAATCACTGACTTCGTATATGACGGATTTTACTGTAGCAAACATTACACTGTAAAAATTGTCTGTATTTTTACAAGGAATTCTTTGGAAATTAGTTGCCAAATATATATTTGTAACAATACAAATTAATCAGAGTAAATTTCACAAAAAATTTGTGTAGAATGTGTAACTCTAAGGTTGAGTTTTAACATGAAAATGTTGTAGACTTACATTTTGTTATAATTACTGAGCCACATAAACAGTTTTGTATGTTTCCCAAGATAGTGTGTTGTAAATGTACGATATTTCAGCTGTAGAGTTACAAGGAAATCTTTGGCAACTAGTTTCCAAAGAATTACTTGTAACAAGTACAGCAAATTTTTACAGTGTAGAATGTCTTGGTAGTTTTCTGATAGCGCTATTAGCAAATACAAGTTCATTTTTTGTTTTTATAATCACCTTCGACGAAAAACAGCCTGAGGCACACAGCGCACCTTATCTAACGTCAACAGCAAAATATACAAGAAACACAGCAGCCACTTCAAGCATTTATTACTGAATAGATGAAAAAAACGCAAAGCTTTACGCCCAATTTAACTTCAAAACTCATTGTAATAACGCTCACATTCCAACTTACCGAAGTCTTTAATTTCAGACCGCGAACTAAGCATTTATAGTAGGGGAGCATTCGTAGAAAAACGTGATTCGTGGCAGTTTTCGTGAATAAATGTTGGGAATGGTTTTGTTTCATCATAAACTACCTTTACATGAATAATTGAAATGGTGGCACTCCACACTCCGTTGCGTTTCATTTCTATGAGACAATAAAAATGGCTGCCTCAAAAAGTTAGAAATGTTTATAAGCCCTTTATTTATCGGTGGATTTTAACTTTCATGGTCTCGGTTTAAAGAATAATATGAGCTTTATAAAAGGCGTCCTTACGCTTTTTATACTAAAATTGGTTGCTAAGATAACAAAGAAAATAAACAATTTCACCAAAATTTTGTGATTTTAGAAAAAATTAATATTTAATTTCAGATTTAATGGAGAAATAGAGTGACTGGTTAATAATCCGGCATGACCTGTAAATTATGTACTACTGCGGTGACATCAAATTCAGAATGGAGAATGGTTTTGGCGGTTTCATGAAGATGGCACGATTTCAGTGAGAGTCACTGAATTATATTAACTTTAAATTTTCAGGTTGTTTATTAACCGATTTAAAATCTTCAGATTTCAATTTAAAGTCCTGTGATTTCAAAGAAAATTAAATACATTATTTGGTAAGTAAATAATAGTCAATAGTATGCAAATAAATCTCATTACATTTGTTTCGAAAGAAAAAAAAATTAAATAGCTGCAAGCAAAATAGTGTTTTGTTCCGAATATAATCAGCCTCCAAGATAATAGATAACTAAAAAAGTGATTATATATAAAGGCTGTTCACAGTAAAGTGAGTACTTTTGAGACCCTAGTTTATTTTTCCTTTCAGCCATATTTTATCCTTTAACTACCTTTTGAAATATAAATTGCCATGTAAGTAATAAATGGAGTTTGTATATTCCACCGCACTCGAAAGTTAACGTCTAAGGCTAAAATAAACTATGTTTATTGACTATTATTCCATATGAGAGAACTTTCAAAAGTGCTCACTCTACCGTGAGTAGCGTTTATATATAATCACTTTTTTAGTTATCTAATGTGAAACCATCTTCACTGTCAGAGGCAATCATTTCTGGAAAACTGTTAGAGTCATTGCTACAAAGTTTGTCACTTCCTTCACAGACACACGTATTAGTACAGGGTAGATTGTACGCTAAGCATTTGCAGGGTGGACTTCGCCTGTTCTTCGTACACGGACATCTTATCAAGTGCACGATGGCGTCATGAGCACATTGCATTTCACAGAGAACAGGGGTTATCTGCCCCTCTTCCATGATCCACCCATGCCCAATGGGCGATGGGACCACTGGCTGTGCTTGGTCATCTAGGTACCATAACATCGCTTAGTATTTGACTCTTGTAAGTGCTGGTACAAAAGCACTTCTTGTAGGTGGTAACTTTTTCCAGGACGTATGTTTCTTGGAAAAGAGAAACCAGCACATATCAGCAAGTCTTGTCATATTTGTTCCAGGCATATACATTTGGCAGATAAATTCTTCACGTTCTTCGAGCACTTCTTCAAAAACCATTTCCTGTGTTTCAAGAGAATTAAGTGTACAGAGGAATTCTTCAGTTGCAATATTAAATGCTTTCCAGCATGTCAATTCACCTTTGCCTCACAGACATCCTGTGGAATCACAGCCTGACAAGGCATGGAATGCTGGCAATGCAAAAAGCCTTCTTGGAGCCTAGTGTTATGATGTGATGAGGCCTTAGCTGAACGGCCTGTCTGATCATACCTTCAAATATTAAACCAGGGCACGAGCGTGATTGCAACAGCACCTTGTAAAAGACAGTTGCAGAAATCCCCTCCACCGGCCAGTAAACGGGTCAGAAAATATTAAACAACGCGCCCTATATAGACCAGCGTAACACCAAGAGCGGCGCCTTTTGTCGTCGGGCCATTAGAACGAGAAGACCACTGAAAATGGGTGTGTCCAGCCGTTTTCAACCGCCTTCTAGAATCAGCATCCGGCAACACGAACAAGGTGGAGACATTCCAATTAGAATGAAATAGTAATGGCGTTAGGTAATAATACTTAATAGAATTAATTAGCATCTTGGTATTCAATTTAAGCTCCCCCGATCAATAGTCACGTAAATAGTTATTGTATAATCCTTACGTTCAATAAACTCTATCTTATACTGGTGGGCTCTACCTAATCATGACTCATTATTTGAGCTACACCCGTAGCACCATTCACGTATGAATGGCTTAAAAGCACATTCGTAACACTAGAGACATAAATATATCTCCAATTGAAATTATGGTTTTAAATTAAGAGACAAAGAACGATCCGTTGCGAATTTTCAGAAATCTTCTAATCGGTAGTACCAACACATCAGTGTCCTGAGATAAATGAGTGAGTGAGTGAGTGAAGAGAATTGGACGGCTCTTAACATCGAGGTCTTGAGAGCCGATGAGGGTGAAGCGAGGTGAGTATGGAGCAGTATCATAATGCAAGGGCGGGGGAAACGAGAGATCCCCTAAGAAAACCGCCCACCAGTGGCATCGTCCGGCACGATTCAGCAACCCCTGACCTGAGAAATGAAAATAATTTTCTAGCTTTGTCTTTATTTCGCATTCAGGGCATGGATAATCATCTTTGTGTCTGCCACTTCTAGAGTGCTGTGACGACAATAGACATAATATTCGTGGGAAGATGCGACTTCTGAATGCAATGCCACAACAAAATTTTGTTTGGACTCTACTGCACGATGCAACATTGTTTGAGCTAAATACGTAGTTAACTAATCTTTCGTGCTAGTGTGGGAAAGGATATTTTTCATGATAACATTTGCAGTCACTGTTGAGCTGCCCATGATTTTAAAGTAGGTTCGCTCAATCCTTTGAAGTCTCTTTTGCCGTGCCATGTTCTTGATGGAATTTTTTTTGTATGTGTCAACAATAAATGTATTTAATCATTTTATAGCCCTTATAATCATACTCATTTCAAAATATTAGGTCATCGAGTAGTTTTTGTGTGGATTTCAAATTTTAACTAAATCTCCTTTATGTTGACAATGATACAATATACATTAATCAAAGTCTATAAAATTTGCATGCTTGCGTTTCGAAGTTGAGGGCAGACAAACATTGTAATGTCAGCATCCTCTTTATGGTTGGTTCGCGTGTGGTATTCAACCTCCAACAGAGAAATTTATTTTTTGACAATGGTTGGTGTTACAAAACCTGGATCATTCCTTCCATTGCTTCACGAAATTACCTTACCTGGAAGAGAATAGTGAAATCACTGGTTTTTTTATGGGGCCACGGTGGCTGAGCGGATAGAGCGCTCGCCTCCCGCCAAGGCGAACCGGGTTCAATCCTCGGCCGGATCACTCCCGGCTTTTCGCAAATGAGAATAGTGCCGGACGATGCCACTGGTCGGTGGGTTTTCTCTGGGATCTCCCGTTTCCCCTGCCTTTGCATTTCGGCGCTGCTCCATTCTCACCTCATTTCACCCTCATTGGCACTAAAGACCTCATTGTTAAGAGCTGTCCAAATCTCTCCACTCAAATCAACTGGTTTTTGTAGTTCACATCATTACCTTTAAATTAAGAATTCAGGTTTTGAATTCAGTCATTAGTAGATATNTCAACTGGTTTTTGTAGTTCACATCATTACCTTTAAATTAAGAATTCAGGTTTTGAATTCAGTCATTAGTAGATATTTATAGTTAACTTTTTACAGTGACTGTTCATAACACCACCAAAACTTTACTCCATCCTGTAGGCGGGTGAACTACAGGAATAATTAATCTACAGGTAGTGCTTGATTATTAAAAACCCATGGACCCTTTTCTTCCCTTAAACAGCCATACAGTTATAGTGATTTGCCTTATAAAAACAAAATTGAGGTGAAATACTATACTTTGTATATTATATTAGATACCATAAGTGTTAGCATATAAAGACCAAGAACACTTTTTGTAGAGCTCAAAGTATTCTTTAAAATGATGCATTACAAATATAATTCATTCTAAAAATAACGGACTTATGTATGATTCTAACATTTTGAGGGCAGCCATTTTGATGACATCACTAAAATTAAACGCAACAGAATATGGATTGCCACCATCAAAATTATTCATCCTGAGGTAGTTTACGACAAAACAATACTATTCCCAAAAATAGCTTCATGAAAGTTGTTACGAAATCACATATGCTCCCCTACCATTATGTGAAAACGGTGTGCCTACTACGAGTTGAATCCACGTGGTTTTATTCCTATTGCTTTATTTTATGCATCATATTTTTTTTCTATCTTGTCAGTTTCTTACGTAAAAAATAGGCAATTTTTTAAATCCATTACATTAGTTTTTTTTTTNATTTTTTTTCTATCTTGTCAGTTTCTTACGTAAAAAATAGGCAATTTTTTAAATCCATTACATTAGTTTTTTTTTAAATCTGAAACACCACTACCATAATTTCATTAGTAGAAATTATCATCAATAATTACATAGTTATTTAAGCCAGTAAAGAGATAATTTTTTCTGTGTTCACTAAATTACAACTTAGACATAGAACATACACAGTGTGGTAATCAGCAGTTTCTTAAGGCTCCCGTCTACCTGCAGCTTTTTCCCGCGCTTGAGGTCGAGAAGCGCAGGAGCCGCGCGGCAGTGCGTCATCGCCGCCAGGCACGAGGCTCTCGCCCGGCGTGCAGTGTTCTCGTAGTGCTGCGTGTACCTATGGGACTTCACGCTCTAACCCTATTATCTTATTGGTGGAAAGTCTGCAGCAAGGTTCAATGCATGGCCCTTAAGTAAATTTGTATGCATTTGACGTGTATGTTTTAAGATACGGTGGTGTGAAGAAAAAAACAGTTTTGAGCCGTTTTGGAGTACTCTGAAAAGGTGTTTCTAATGTCCATTCGACCCACGTTTAGTACAGTTTAGTTTAAAAAGCAAGTGTTTCAAACACTCTGCAACGCAATTCAAGCCTAAGGTAGGCGAGACCCTCAAGATTACGTTAGAAAATGAATTTGTCAGGATTTTCAACTGTCATGAATCTATGGACAAACTAGTTCCTCTATTCCGTGAAACTCATTTTTCAGACTGGCGAAAAGAGTTTGTCAGAGCAGAACTCTTTCCTCCTTCCCAGCCAGTTGGCCTGCGGGAGTGAAAGATCACGGACGCATTACCTCGACGGAAGGCCCTACCTCGGAGTGGCTCCGTCGTCTCGACCGACACATGTTGTAAAATGAAAAATTCTGCCGCTGAAGTGTTGCAAAGCATTCGGTCGAGGTCCGCTTCCCCACGCCACGAGACACGCCCACTCGTCCGTCGCACGCCGGCGGGACCTTTCATCTGGGGGAGGAAGGAAAAGGACCGAAGACTTCTCCAGAAACTACAAATGTGGTCTGCGGGTTTTCCCCTGTCGTCTCCGAAAACACGTGGAGTTGTCACGGAACATTACCGTTTTTCTCCCAACCCCCTCGCTCTGACACAGGGGCAAAGGAGGGTCCTGGGGGAAGAANTCTTTATTGTGCGTACATCTGTACAATTCCACAGCAATATAAGCTGTTCACAGTAAAATGAGCACTTTTGAGGCTCTAGTTACTTTTTTACTATCAGTCATTTTTTTTTTTATCCTTCCACCTCTTTTTGAAATAAATATTGCCATGTAAGTAATAAACACAGTGTGCATACTTCACCGCATTTGAATGTCAACGTCTAAGGCTACAATGTAATATATTTATTGACTATTATTCAAAATGAGAGAGCTCAAAAAGTGCTCACTCCTCCGTGAATAACCTATAATTTTAACAATTACGTAGGTGAAAAAAACCGACAATAGTGACAATATTATTTAAATTACACTCTGGGAAACAATGACCTGATTTGAAATCATTTCACTCAACAATGAACATGTGTTACGGTTCCATGACAAATTACAAACTCTTATGCCTCGGTCTCTTCCACCATTTTAAATATTCCATTTATGCGCCGTATTTTTTTTCCTGTGAAATAACCAGATTNCAACCAGATGTTACTTCATGTAGCATCTTATATTTTACAAACGCCCACAAATGTATAGTCACAATATTTTATTCCAGCAATAACAGGTAATTAAGAAACAGCAAGAATCTACTAATAATTTTAAAATGATGCGGCACTAATAACGTCATAATTTGGCAGAAGTTGAGAACTTACGTTTGTTCTACAGCTTCTGAGAGAGTCTTCTTCCTTATAATTTACTGCAGCCGTGATTCTCTTTTTGAGCTCAGCCAGATCAGTGGGTAGTGGTGGAACAAAAACACGTCACCGGTTGTAATATCTGGATGCCTGCCCTCGGCGTTGGGTACACTCTAAATCTGAATCAGTGAGAATTTCACTGTTTTAATCAATTAAAAGCCTCTTACCTATTGAAAAGCCACTTCATTTAATTTTAACTGACGTATTAGTAAAAAAAAACAGTTCATTATTTTTTTTTTTAATTCATTGAGTAACATTTCCCACTGATTCTTCAACCATTTAATTCGCTGTTTTTCAGTGGTTTGCTTTTTGAATTGATCAGTTCAACCACATGTATCAGTTCTAGAATTTTTTTTTTGTAATTTATGTGACAATTGAATATTAGTAGCAGTTTTAGTTAGTGAGTTTATTTTATGCATAACAAAGGCAAAAAAACAGTCCTTACGGGATAATTTCCACAGAAAACCAAAACAAATCTGTAAAATGTGAAAATATATATCTACGCACAAGCCATGCTTTACATTTTTGATAAATCTGGAAATCATGATTCCAAGCCATCAGTCACAGTAGCTGCTCTGCCCTCACAGCTGAGGGGCAGAGTGCCCGACTTGTAGTCTAAAGGTCGGGAGTTCGCGCCTCGATTCCTCCACGGCACATGTGTAGTGTGAATTTGTCATGTGGGCCTACTTGAGCTCGTCACACGGCAAACTATGCTCACAACGTCGAACGTCACTTACGCAATGTCTAACGGCAAATTAATCGGTCAATGTAGTCATTAAAGTCATTTTAAAAAAAAGTTCCTGACGAAATACAGGCGCAGAGCTCCTGGGCTAGTGGTCGTGGTTTCGAAATCGGGTCTTATTAAGATGTTTTTAATAATCGGAATTGTGTTGTACGGCCAGCCATACAAATATTTATTTGAACCAACCAAATCATACACGTTTGTGGCAATATGATAAAAGCAAAAAAAAAAAGTTTCTTGTTTTAGCAAATATTTGGAAGAAATATTCACTGATTCATTCAGTGAATTTTTCCTTCCTCTTATTCTAAGTGGAACAATATTCACTGATTAAAGTACTTGGATTTGACTGAAAATCAGTGACTTTCTTCTACTGATTCGAATTTACAGTGTAGTTAACACGGAACCTCAAGTATTGTCACTTACACTCTTGCCGCATCCCAGACCCCGTCAAGATCTCGGGAAATTACATCGTGTTACTCTTTCTTGTGGTGTTACGTAAAATGACATTGCTTACAGGATGTTTCATATGCATAAAGTAACAGGAACCTAAATTAACATACGTTGGTGAGGACTAGCCGAATATGGAAAGGGCGCGTTCTAACAGTGTGTTGATACAGCGCCATCACAGGAGATAACCCCTCTCCGGCTGCACACTTGACTTGACTTGGTCGAGTAGCACGTGATTTACTTCGGTCAAAGACGCGGCGTTCGAAAGACCCTCTTTCCCTTAAGCTCTAGCATACGATGTACTGCGTTTCCGTTGTAAAGCAGTTAGTTCGGGAACGATTTTGCGTTAAGATGGCTTGCCGCTGCGTAATTAGAACCTGTGCTTCTGTAAATCATTACCATATCGGGGTTTCTCTGCGTATGAATAAGGTTCCATAATTGTGTAAAGATACAGAATTCTTTAATCGAAGGTTCCTTTCGACACTCACGCGCGTTTTCTTGCTGCCTTGTGAAGCGTCCACTGCTCATTGCGTCACTGCCTACACCCATCCGCATTTACTACTGCGTTGAAACAGAATACTTTACGTATACACGAGTGAATGAGCCGCTTAAGCCTACCTATACCGGGAAAAAAAAGACGCACGGGTCAGCAAAATGGCGTCGATGTCCTGCATGGTGTTGGAACGCCTTTTGCGAATTATCGCCTGATATCTTACTTGCCAACAGGCAGCCCAGCCAAAAAGGGAATATTCGCAACACGAAGTAGCCAGTCAGATACAAGGTCCGTTCCAGAACCTCGCCCGGCTAATCGACGAAAGGGTACGCCTAGATCAAAGGAACCGCCATGGCATTTCACTTCTGTGTATTTACTTATTCTGTAGCATCGCATACAGTGACGCGTCATATACGGTGTATCCTTTCGACTAGAGGTCAGGTAAACCGATTATTCGCCTTCTGCGCAAGTACTCAACATTGACCTGCTCAAAAAACAACACAACTGTCAAAGCCACATGGTCAACAGCGATGAACATGTTCGTGTATATATTAATTTTTAAATGACGAGCACTTTTATATTAATAAAATGCCTTTACCAATTATAATTTAATCAAACTGCACTACAGATTGGTAAGAAGAAGTATACATGCATCTCAAAGCACTCGTTTACGAATAAGTGTTCTATAACTTCAAATCCAATCCATGCCGTTTTTGCTAGCCGGGCTGAGAGAAAATAAAACTGGTTGTGTGCAGCCAGTGAGATTTGTCTACCTTATCTTTAGTCTAAGGTCTATCCACTGTAAAATCACATGCAGAGTCTCACTTGCTTTCCGGGTTCAATCGGTCGTACAGTATTAAGCAAATGTCTGTCTTCATTTTCTAAGCACTACACAACGTGTAAGCAACGTCAGTTTATAGTGGAATTGTTTACGACCACGCATAAGTGCGCATAAGTTAATTTCTAATACTCATCAGTTACGATGTGTTTGGTAGGTAGGGATGGCGTAACGTCTCGTCGACAGTGGAGTTATAGAGACGGTACAAATGGTTNGTTACGATGTGTTTGGTAGGTAGGGATGGCGTAACGTCTCGTCGACAGTGGAGTTATAGAGACGGTACAAATGGTTCGGAGAAATATGAATGAGGAAGTATGCAGCCGAGGTCTTTACAGACCTGCAACACTCGCGCTACTCAGAGGCTGTCCTTTTAACTCCATTGGATGTTCTTTTGGCTTTATTTTTAGTTGGCCGTCAAATTGGATTACTTATCCCAAGGAAATTTTTAGCCAATAGGAACGGTTCAAAAACTGATCAACAAATCTGCAGTAACGTGGTCACGTAGCTAAATGACGCCGTATATATAGTCAATATATAGTCAATGAAATAACCAATTGCGTTCCATTATGTATAGGATAATGAAGCCTAGCATGGTTCCATGTAATAACACAAATTATTTAGATCTGTAGATTATCTATCCAAAATTCGCCTTAAGAGATTTCCGAAAATCAGGGGAAAATAAGGAAAACTGAAACCAGGATGGCCGCACGAGAATCGAACCCGGGTCCTCCCGATGGTATTTCCAGTTTTACCACTCCGCCAACTGGCTCGATGCTACGCATTTTATTGTTAGAATTTGCGATAAAGAGGAATTTCATATGTGCATAAAATAGACTCTAGTCTTAATAACCATCAGGTGCAATGAACGGCAGCCGCGGAGGAAGAAAATTGATGTCGTGGGAGTTGGTACGGTGACTGCAACTTTTTTGTATCAAGTTTGTGTGACAGTGTTAACGTATCTGAAAATCCCCTCCGACGTTGTTAATTAGGATGTTCGCATGGTTATTTTCAAAGGTTCCAACGCCTGTAGACGAATTTAGTGACATCACGGAAACGTCGCTTCTTCCTTGCACTTAATTATGTGCCATAAAATGTAGAGTCACTACGTGAGATCTCAGGGTGCGTGTATCTAGTTCGCAGGTGAACCTGAATTACGCCTGGCTTTCGTAAATGTGAGAGCGCATTAGAAACACGTGAGAAAGTTGGATCTTATCTCCCTTTTTTTCACTCTCAAGAGAGTCAGCCCCGTGGCGCGCAGACTGAAAATGATTCACGTGTGTAANATCTTATCTCCCTTTTTTTCACTCTCAAGAGAGTCAGCCCCGTGGCGCGCAGACTGAAAATGATTCACGTGTGTAATCGACTTGATATGATGAAGCAATACGTACAACGCTGGCACGTTTGCAGAACTACCGAAAAGTACTTAATTGCAGTGAATATATTCCGAGGTGCAGCGAGTAATCCTGAAAGATGTGATCCCTATCATATAATGGCGCAGCATGAAGTTTAATGGTGGTTTCCGTAGCGTTCGCATTGCAATCTGTGTAGCTAGAAATTATGCCGAAAACACTCGAACTCCTTTTAAAAAATTTTATTTAGTCCATATTGCACGGGACTTCCCGTATCCCGCGGTCGACAGAATTATCCTGTATGGACATTACTTCTTCGAAAATAAACAGAATATTAATAAATTGTCTGTAATTTACCACTTCTGTGATTACAGGTTCGGTTACTCTGATGTCCCTAACTCAATGGCCACTGAGGCTGACAGGTGGCAACAGTCAAAAAGGGCGTTAGTGGAAATAGCGCATGTCGAGATGTGCACAGTATCTTTTCTTCCAGTGTATGTTGGTGTCATTTGTTTCAAAGCCAGTTAGACCATAAATTTAAATTACAGTGAATTATGAGTGCATTTGCAACTGATATTTTGTTGTATATGTTCAGAGAAAACGTTTAAATGATGTATAATTATTACAGATAGTACATACGTAAAAGTTATTTTTATATGACAATTTTCCTTGATCACTTTACTGGGGTCGGATGGCATTTTTTTGGTAAGCCCAGTCGGGAGGTATAAAGATCTCGAACGTTTAGATGAGTTAACTAATCCGCGCGCACTGCGGACTCCTCGCTCGACCAGCAAGGTACTGGTGCAGCTGCGTCGCGACGCGCACGTAGGAGTCGAGGGACGCCAATGCGGATAACGGACGCCCAGAAGAGCCGTGTGTTTTTTCCCGCCGGCCCGCACCGTACGTTAAGGTGCTTATCGCGTGGCGGGAGGGGTCGCCTCGTTATTGGCCGCCGTGGGGGCACGCCGACCCACCTCCCACCCTTCTCGCACACATACGCAAACTCACGAGGGGGCTAATTAATCGCGCGCCTGACATGCCCGGGTAATCCGATTACGCCCGCGGCCCGTGCCTAAGCCCCCTCCCGGGTCGGCCGAAGGCGGTGGACAACACAAACCCTACACACCCCACCATCCCCCGACCACCGTCGAAACCTCCTAGCTTGTCGTCTCGTGCGAGGGATTAAACACCCGCACACGAGCGCCGCTGTCCTGCCGCCACCGCTCGGACCGCCGAATGTAAAGAATTCTCGAGAAGAGGAGGGGCCATCGCGAATGTTCTCCGCGTTCTTTCGGAGATTGCCTCTTGACTTGAAACGAGATACGTGTATGACCGCCATCGAAACCTCGCGTTGTTATTGCACGGCCAGGCAGGCGACTACCGCAAAACACCCTCTCCCAAAATATCAAACACGGTTCCATTCCCCCCTTGGCTGCCACTAATTCTGTGGGCGAGAGGCGATGGTCGTGTTCGATTTGAGTGCAGTGTGCCCTTCAACACTTACCCTAGATCCCTCCCCGTTTCACAAGTCCTTGTTACCTTCATGAGAAATATTCGCTAGTGAGTTTTATTCTGTCGATTTTCGCTTCACGCAAGTTTTATTTGCCTTTGTAACGTTTGGAAGTGTTTTCCGCGGCCGTGCAGAGTTGTAAACACAGACAAATTAAATATTTCTAACAATTGTACATCGGAAAACCATCTAGTGCTCGAGAAGGACAAGTTGCTCGTGCCCTTGGCTGAAGGGGACATTATAGGGTGCATCACGTGCCCTCGCTGTGGATTTGGACAGCGACAACGAGACGTCACATCCAGGATGCAATTTTCAAGGGCACGAAACCAGGTAAGGGCCCTTGGTAGGTGGATTCGAACACGGCCAATATCCTACACGCAACAATACGCCGCTGTCCACGGGGAGTTGGTAGGTCGCTAGAACTTTACGTCTCGTCGATAGCGAGGTCATTAGAGGCGGGGCAAGTCGGTCAGAGAAGCAGCAGAAGGGAAGGAATCGGCGTTGGCCTGTAATAAGGTTTATTCTACTCAGGTTGGGAAGTTCAATGCTAATAGTTTGGCAACTAAACGTTTTGGCAGCCAGGTAGCACCGATGTCACATATGTACCAGAATTTTCTGTTTTATATGTAAACCAATGAGACGTTAGGCATTAATTGTGCAGACTCTTGCTATTTGTATTTTGTTTAAACCTACGTATAGAATAAACTTTGTTCTTCGCAAGAGAGTAAAAAATTTAAATTAAATTCATCCATGTGTTGTTTAATATTCGGTTGTAAAACTGGATTTAGCTAATTGTTGGCTTATATAACTACTTCATTGACATGTGACAACCAAATCGAAAAATTCCTTTTTATTGGAGCTATTATTATTTCGCTCTTAAATTTGTATGGTAATTTATTTCATTGAAGTATGCTTGTTTATGAACATTCAATGCCGAAGACGTGTGCATTTTACTGTTCAGCCTCTCATGTAAATGTCATTGGTCAGCATAAAAAATAGTTACAAAATTAAATAAAAATATATATTAGGTGGGACAACTAGGCATCACAATTAAGGCCAAGCACAAAAGTCTAAAACACAAATAAATAAAATCCTAACTTTTGCCACCAGCTTAAAAGCTACCTTTTTGTAACACCAGTGTGCCTTGCACCGGAATTTTTTTCATTGCCCAAACTTTCCCAGTGTCAGGGNATAAAATCCTAACTTTTGCCACCAGCTTAAAAGCTACCTTTTTGTAACACCAGTGTGCCTTGCACCGGAATTTTTTCATTGCCCAAACTTTCCCAGTGTCAGAGCACGGGGAATTATATAATCCGTTTTCTAAAGTTTGTATTTTCTGATTACTTTTGCTGTCGTCACGGGGGAGTTATNGCACGGGGAATTATATAATCCGTTTTCTAAAGTTTGTATTTTCTGATTACTTTTGCTGTCGTCACGCGGGAGTTATTTAAAACTCAGAATAATCACTTATTTCTTCTCGGCAATAACATGTTAAACAACAAAGCAGTTAATGTGTAACAATCTAGAGAATTTAGGAAGGTATTATTTAGACTAAATTGTATCAGCTAGTCTTAATATTGACTAATAATAACTTATAATATTGACTAATAACAATAATTAATATAATAATATTGTCTTTATTAATATTGACGCGAAGTTAATGTAATGGCCTCCTTACCCACCTAAGCCCATTTTAATGTTACAATTTAAAACTTCCATTTAAATTTGCCATGAATGAAATATTATTAAGTAAAATGGAGTCAGTTTATAGTATTTTAGACATGCGGTACAAAATACGATTTCACAAGAATAGACCATTTGTTTATGAAAGAATTACAAACAAAAATCTAAATTTACACGAATTCAAAAAACAAACTCATTTTTAGGCAGGCATACCATTAAATTCACACCTACATAAACATTTACATCCACCCATCACATTTTTGCAAGTTGCTACATCTACACATACGAACACACGCTCAGATCTGCACAGCCTAAACATATGACCAGGTACATATTCGTACGTACAGATAACACAGATATTTCCATATATGCACATNATCTGCACAGCCTAAACATATGACCAGGTACATATTCGTACGTACAGATAACACAGATATTTCCATATATGCACAGATATGCTCTGTCCAGCTGAAAATATCGATAATGCTCCTAAAATGGAAGTTCGGCAAAAAAATTTGGTAGATACAAAATGTGAAGGTATAATCCACATTAAATAGTTTTGAAAGGAAATTTTTTGAGCTGGAACGGGTGAACTCGAGCTTAAGGTAAGGACTTTCCCACTGTCTTGGATTTATTTACATCTGTTCGTAACGAANCTGGAACGGGTGAACTCGAGCTTAAGGTAAGGACTTTCCCACTGTCTTGGATTTATTTACATCTGTTCGTAACGAAACTTCAAGACATGATAATATTAGTGAAATGCTCTTATGGCATACATAACTACTTAATATAAATAATTTTTGTGGTTAAGCGCGGTTTCAATTATAGGTAAAGACACTTGAATTTCGCGAAAAGATTTCCGCAAATGTTAGATTTCAATACCCTACGGGCGTATCAGATGTACTGTTTTGCTTATTAGTCGCGTGTCTTTGTGGTGAAACATTTTCTTACTTTGCTGGACAATCAGAATTAAGTAACTCCTGTAGTGCGCGTCTGTGATTCGCGAGCAGACACCAAAGACGCGTTACACGTAAATCATCCAATCACGAAAGTGGATCTGAGCTAAACTGTTATGAAATACAACTGATCATGAAATCTTTCCGCGAAATTCGTGTGTCCATGCTTATAAGCTATACAGAGGGCCAGTGTCTTTACGCGTAAAAATCTGAGCACACGGCAGACTTCAATACTATATAAACACCTCAGCTGTTGTTATACCTCCATTGGCTGCTGGTGCCGTGTTCATCTTTGACCAAGCCACTTAGTACCAAGTNACACCTCAGCTGTTGTTATACCTCCATTGGCTGCTGGTGCCGTGTTCATCTTTGACCAAGCCACTTAGTACCAAGTAACTACGACACTGAACCTTAGTGATTCGTGCGCAAACGGTTAACGCGGGCAAGAACATTTTTTTAGTCAATCAAAGAAGCTGGACGACCCTACAGTGCTTTGGGCTGTATCNACGGTTAACGCGGGCAAGAACATTTTTTTAGTCAATCAAAGAAGCTGGACGACCCTACAGTGCTTTGGGCTGTATATTGTCTCGAAATATTATCGCGAAATATCACTGCCCCTAGATATACATATTTGAACACCTGAGATAAAAAAAAATTAAATTTAGGGGGGAACGTTACAGACGCAACAAGAGAAACTGGAGACAGGATGGATTTAAAAGTAATTGTTGAGTTGTCCCCTGTGAGTTAAAACTCGGCTTCAGACGCCATGTCCAATTAATATTTTCTAGCTTATTTCAGTTGTTTGGGGACACTTGTTTCGAAACTACAATTACGGCTTTATGACAATAAACATTACAGTGTGGAATTAACATACGTTCTGAATGCTGTCAAGTAATTATGACGTAATTGGTACAGTATTATTGTTTAATTATCACTTGATACTACCAGATAATGTATGTATAAAATTTGGCGACTACATTTGAAGGCATTTGTAAAATGTAAATGTGCTATAATAAGACATTTTCAGTTATTTGATTGAGAAGAAACATTTTGCCCATAAATAGGATATTCAACAGAGCGGATGAAACGGGGCCTTAAATATTGAATATGTAAAGTTAGTTTTGGGGAAATATATGAAAATTCAAGATGGAATAAGTGAGTTAGTGAGAGAAGAGATTTGGGTGGCACTTAACAGTGAGGTCTCGAGAGCCGATTAGAGTGATTGAGGTGAGTATGGAGCGGCACCGGAATGAAAAGGCGGGGAAAATGGGAGTTCCCCGAGAAAATCTGCCGACCAGCGGCATCGTCAGGCGCGATTCCCACATGCGAAAATCCGGGGAGCGACCCGGCCGGGGATTGAACCCTGTTCGCCTTGGTGGGAGGCGAGCAGGCCAACCGCGCGGCCACCACGGTCCCTTCAAAATGGAAGAGGGCGCCTGGATGCGACCGGGGAAGCAGGCGTGAGAAAGCTGGTGGTGGGGCAGAGACCCCGGGACAGCAGCTCCCTTCATAGCAGAGGAGATTTGTGGGCGGGCGAGACGAGGACTCCCCAGGGGTCACCGCGCGCCCGAGCGTCTGTCACGTTGGCCAGCCTGTGCCCCGGGTCTTCTCCCTTGCACTAAACTTAAGCTGAACAGATTTTTCCTATCCTCTCTTCAACTGGAATTCTTCTTTCTACTTCATTAATTGCATGCAATTTCGCAATTATTGTCTGCCGACAGTTTTTTTTTACGCTATGTCGGTCCCTACCTCTCGTCATTATTAGAATATTTTGCTAGGATCGGAGGTAACCACGGCCATGCTTGCCCAATTTCAGCGTAGACGTGTTGCATGTGTCCTCTAGTTAGCATATATTCTCCGTGCTTAGGCATATGGGACTCTGCCTTAACAGGCACTTAGGTCCTACCGTCACCTTGAACACCCAACTCTCCTCTTCAAATTAGGACTGGTTAGAAAAAAAAACCATTCTCGTTTAATGCGCATTTCCTTAACATGGGCTAAAGCGTTGCTATAAAAAATGCAAAATTCACGAGTTTCAACAATTATATGACATTGGTTTACATTTAGTTTTACACTGTTAAAAAAAATCTCGTACTCTTCCTTAACTTTAAGGCTTCCGCCTACCTAGCGGTTTTTTCCACGTTTGAGGCCGAGAGGCACGGGAGCGATAAGGGCGACACTACTACGTCCATCAAGTGTGCCATGGCCGCTAGACGCAAGGCTCTCAACTGCACGCAGTGTTTTCGTAATGCTGCGTGTACCTATGGGAATTTCCGCGGTGACCCTATTATTTTATTGTTAGAAAGTCTTTAGATAGGTCCAGTGCAGGGCCCTTGAGTAGTTTTGTATCTGACGTGTATATTTTGAGATATAGTGAAGAACAAGTATTTCAGACACACTGAAACGCATTTAATCGGCAGGCAGGCAGGAGGCTTAATGTAACTTTGCATTATATTGATGACACGGAAACAATACCACAATGCAGTGCGTAAATGTAGAAATGTTGAATGTCGCTTCAATACGAATTGGATAACTGCCCCTCGCATTTGGCTCTTTACTGAGAAAATGTAGGAAGGGTATCATTAATGTACGGGGAAAAAAAGACTCAGCCATTTGCAATTCTTTACTATACCTACACACCGCTGAGATAAATTGGCGAATAATTTCTTAAACTGTAACCCAGATCCCGAGCTTTTACGAAAAATTACATTTTACTTAAATACATTTATGTAGTATTTACATTATAGTCTATTTACGGTTACTTGCAACTTTTCTGAAGTTCTGCTTAATTTATACTTCCAGGATATTCCTCCCCCTCCTGCAAACAATTCTTAACTAAGTATAAAAATTTACAACAGAGGGACGACACACCACTTTCGTGCGCACTTGGTTTAATAATATTTTGCATAAGAACTAAAGCATTACCAACATACAAATTTTTTCCCTGTTTTATTCGTATTAATAATAAATGAAACATATAATTTATAGATAAAATATAAGTAGAAGTTCAATTTTACCAAAAAAAAAATGCTATTTTATGTTGACACGAGTGTAAACGCTGATGATGTATGACATATTTAGGAAACAATCAAACACGTCGTACAATGGGGTGTTTTTTCAAAGGTTTGATTCAAAAAGTATGAATACACTACGGATAGACTTTATATCTCAGTTTAGAGCTGTGTATGATCATATCAATGCACTTAATTTTAGTAAATGGTGCGCTAAACTTAATGTAGGATGAAGAAAAGTTTAATGGGGCCATTGAGATGATTACTGCACAACTGGCATGCCTTCTCTGTCCCATATTCCACTATGGGGTTAACAAGTGCTTGCCCCTCTCAGCTCTCTTCGCCAAGCTTCAGCGTTTCTTGTAAATGTTTCGAACGCTTGCGTTGGATGAATTTTTCGCGGTGCCATCACCCCACGCAGCGACCTCAGTTACAGGTTACAGACTTGGCTGCTTACATTTCCAACATTCACTTGTCATTACAGCATATTTTTAATTTTTTTACTTATTTATTTTGTGTCGTATTTTGTGCCCCTGGACGGTGACCAGTTCTTATGAAGGGAATACTTTTAATTCAGGGAATTGGTGAGAAATCAGCCAGTGCATGTATTAAGGAACCACCCCAGCATTCGCCAGGTCTGATTTCGGAAACCCTGTAAAACCTAAATCATGATGAATGGATCGGGAATCGAACCCGGGTCCTCCGTAATGCGAGTCTAGTTGTTTACCACTGCGCTACCTTGCTCGGTAAGTAACATACTGTTACAGTTAAAGACTGTTCACGATAAATTGAACACTTTTAAGAGCCCTGCTCAAGATCTACTTGTATCACGTTGTGTATTCCTCCGCCTTATGAGAAACGAATATTGCCATGGGGATCTTCACTTTACTCATGCGTCGGTCGAGTGAAACTGTGAAATATTTACAAAAGTAGATATTTTACAAATTTGCTTATTATTGTAAATAAATCATTTCAGTATTCGTCAATATTTATCTGACACGTTTAATTCAACTTTAAGACGTGGAACTACTTTCTCTCGGTTGTTACCAACTTTACTGGTCGTATGTCAGTCACTGTGTCCGTTAAAATATATGCACGCGGAGGCAGTGACATTTTTCAGACATTGATTTCAATGGTGCTGACTTTATTGTGAACAGCCTTTATCTGGATGTATCCAGGTTCGGGGTGGGATCGGGGTCTTAATTTAATGAAATGAAAATGAAAGTCTACATGTGGT
>NQII01011777.1:0-14250 GCA_002778355.1 Clitarchus hookeri
ATTGGTATGTCTGGCTGCACCCCTGAACATGCAGGACGTCCTGGCCCGAGCACTGGAGGTGGAGTCAGAAAGACACGGAGCCGCACCCCGACGACTGGTACGGGCAGTGACGATGAACGAAGAAGACTCTGAAGAAGTTTCAGATCTTTATGAGACACATCGCTTCCAGGGTCCATGCTACAGACTTTGGCCGCCCCTCACCTAAAAGGCCTGAGCGTTGATCATGTGGACAGATTTTACACCTGAGAGCCTATTGCCCCCAACAACTGCAGCAGCAGAAGCAGCGACGAGAAAAGAGGCAGCGAGAGGCAGGTGAGAATGCAGCACATTTGGAAAACTTGTAAACGTCGATCTAGGAGGGCGAAAGTCCGTGACTGCTGGTAGGAAGGCCCCGATGTTCTTACATGTACGGTCGATGAAACAGGATTGGGATGCAATACTTGTGGAGATAAGCCTGAATGATGTTCTTTGTCAGATGGTTGTCGATACTGGGGCGACCATAAGAGTAGTAAGACCAGACATCCTCGGGCCTTCCCCTCAGCGATCGCCGGACGACAGCATGAGACAGTGCTATTTGAATACAGTAACAGGAGAGACCATACCAGTTATCGGTAAGAGAAAAGTGATCTTGAACCTTGGTGGTCTTAGCATAGAGTACGATGTTTACATAGCATAAATAGAGGATGCATGTATTTTGGGGCTTAATGTACTACATAGGTTGGGGTGCTGTATCCATACTCGACTTGGTGTGCTACGGGTAGGCAGTAGAGAGTTGGTGGTGTCAACACAGCATGATTTGTGCTCCCTAATTAGCTGCCCAGTAGTATGTGGTCAACCCACTGTGCTTCCTGCTTCTAGTGAAATTGTCATTACAGGCAGATGCCAAGGAATGTTTGTCAGACATTTGGGTATAATTGAGCCAGCAGGGGGATTGATGTCCTGCACGGTAAAGAAGTTGTAGCAAGGACTTTGGTATCTTCTAATTTTGACAGTTTTCCAGTAAGAATGATAAATTTGTTTCATAATGGCATTCGTCTTGAGGAGGATGTTGAGAAGTGGTGCCGATTGTGCGACACCTACACTGTGAGGAAGGGCCCAAGGACCAGAGGACAAAGTCACCTCCAGAAATACAATGTTGGAGCCCCATTCGAGAGGATGGCAATAGACATTCTGTGTCCCTTGCCTGTCACAGAGAGAGGTAATCGGTATCTACTGGTGGCCCAAGATCATTTTACTAAGTGGCCTGAGGTCATTCCCCTCCCAAACCAAGAAGCACGAACTGTACCCGATGCACTTATAGAGCTTGTCTTCTCGAGGTTTGGGGTGCTGCTAGAACTCCATTCTGCTCAGGGAAGAAACTTCAAAGCTGCTGTCTTCCAGGAGGTGACGAAAATTCTGGGGATGAAAAAGACTAGGACTACAGCCTTACACCCTCAGTCGGATGGAATGATCGAGAGGCATAACCGCACTTTTGAGCAGTACTTGTCTATCTTTGGAGCAGACAGCCAAAAGGACTGGGATTCAAATGTACCATTGTTTCTTATTGCTTACTGTTAAGCAGTTCATGAGTCCTTAAGGGTGACACCATCAAGGATTCTGTGTGGAAGAGAGTTACGACTCCCCAGTGACCTGCTGTTTGGCCGTTTGACAGAAAAAGAAGCTGCAGTCACTGGTAATGTCAACGAATTACATAACATACTTGTTGGCACTCATGATTTTGCTCGATAGCACCTCAGAATAAATAGTGACAGGATGAAGATGGAGTATGATAGGAGAATGTCGGGCGAGGTATTTCAAGAAGTACAACTGGTGTGGCTGTACAACTCACAGAGAAAAAAAGGGTACTGCCTGAAGCTACAGAAATGTTGGGAATGTCCCTACAGGATTCTGAAGAGTATCAATGATGTGGTATTTCTGATTTGTCGTCAAGGCCCTCGGGCGAAGCCGAAGCTTGTCCACATCGACAGACTTGCACTCTAAGATGGTCCGGATGTTACAGTGTCTGTTCGGGACGAACAGACTTGAGGAAGGGCAGTGTTACGCGCTCGCTGCTTTGCATCCAGATTTAATTGTTTTTCGTTTTTATATTTTCGCCAAAATTGCATTTCTAATGTTACTCTGCATTTAACAAGCTTATGTAAGCAGTGTCCTTGCACCACCAGTTTTTAAAATCTAAATTAATTTATAACCACTGCTCTAAAGATAAAATAGTTTTATGTATGCGTACATGAGGACACATACATAACAAGTTCAAGAATAATATGTCTGTACTTTCCATTTCAAGAACAGATATGTGGGTAGGTCATTGCATGGGAAGGAATCCAACTGAATATCCGCCTCTGGATGAACTCTATTGCCTCTGTGGCGTAGCACCTCCCTATATAGACATGACATGGCGGTGAGGAAGGAGGCAAGAGTCAGAATGTTTTTTTTTCTAGATTATGAGTATACTTAATAGTTTACTGCATTGATATAAATAATGGTTTAATAAAAATGGCAAATTATTTTAATAATATTTATTATGTTTTTAAGCGTAAATATGAACATTTCAACTAAAATACTTTCACGCGATATTTGTTTAAAGAGTTCCTTGAAGTTACAGGCGTGGCATTTTAATAACTTCATTGACATCACAAACAAGGTTCAACAGCAGTAAGAATTTAATTCCTGACTATTTTGCCTTTGAATGTGAATTAAATATGTGACATTGAAATACGGGCGAGCCACATTAAAATTTCCAAGAAAATGTTTATGAAATTCTGATGACACGGAAAATTCTTTACCAGAGAAAGTCTAACGTATTGAATTTTCTCAGTTTTGAAAGTTGTGGGAAAACATATCAGTTTAAAACCCTAGTCGTTTTCATTAGTTTCTTGTTTTAATATAATTTTTCGCCTTTGAGATACTGTACGGTGAAATTACTTAGGTGTTCCATGTGAGTGATAAATTACTAGTGTTCGATTAAATAATGTGTCGTGATGTAAAATATGCATTTAGCGGTTCGTCTACATGCGATAATACGTTTCCATCGTATCTAAAAATATAAATCCGTTCGCCTTCGTGGTATGCAACTTGTTGCGCACGCATGTACGTGCAGTTGCGGACTCCCTGCGCTGTTCTGCTGACTTCAATTTAAATTTAAAAATTAATGATAAATTTTCCGAACATCTTTTAACAAGTATTTATTTTTTATATTAGCTCATACATGCCGTGGTTTCAATTTCGACACGTTGATTAAAAACAGCTCGTATACGTATACAACACGTATCAAAATTCGACCGACGAACTTCCTCTGCGGGTTAATGACGAAAAAATTAATGGAAAACATATTTATGACCTATGGTCCAAAGTGAATTCTAAGGACGGTACAAATGCCATAATTTGGACCTTAACCACTGGTTTATTATAGTGCCACTGTTATGTACCTCTCTCTGGGATCTTACCCTCCCTTTCACAGCCGCAGCAATGTGTTATTGGATATCGTGCGTGTTGACCACCTGTCAGATATTGGTAAGTATTATTTTCAAATTAAAACACGAATTACTCGGAAACTCCGAGGCATAGGGTTTTTACTTAACACGATCTTTTTGGTTTATTTTGACATGCGGATTAATGATCCATCATTTAAATCCCAAATGTGCCATCGCATCACAGAGGTTAGTTCGAAATAAGGGTAGTAACTGATAATATATAAGAAATAATTTAATAGCAGCTACAGTTATTGTTGTTGCAGACTTTTATTCAGTTACCCATCATCCAGATACTCAGTGTGCCATCTTTGATATTTTCTCCAATATTTGAAATAAACTAGTTTTTCAGATCCAACTTCAAAAAAGTGTGCCGCCCTTAGGATGCAGTTTAGACGAAAGATTTCAACAATTTTTTTTTGTGATTAACCTGCAGCCAAAGTTCTTCGTACAAATATAGATACATAATGTGGGTATACATGTGAAATATATCGTTTGTGCTAACTTAATATTTTTCTGTAAGATTTTGAAACTTTATTTCGTAGTAAAGGCGTTCACTGAATTAAATTTAATATGCTATTTTGTCAAATTATTCCAGGCACTTTATTACGCAGATTTACTCTTGAACACTGGCCAAGAAGAATCGAAGTGACAAGGGAAATAATTAAAGAAATATATTATCTTCATACAAAATAAAAACCGTCAGTATTTAATATTTTTTTTTTTTTAATTTTTGCATTTATAGTTTGGAATTAACTACGGTTTGTTTTGCATTAATTTTTTAGTTTTAAATTTATACCTTCTTTAGTTTCGACAAACCCTGAAAACGTACCCAGCGCTTAAACAACAACTGTAAATAATGTTCTTGCACCTTACTACGTTTTTTATTTCAATCTTGTCATATTCAGTTCTGGCATTTCTTGAAAATAATTTTCTATGGGTAGAAATAGCCTTTTTATTTACAATATATGACTTTTAAATCAATTATTTGTTATATAATTAATATACTGCTCGATATATATTTGCGAATACTTGCATGCAATATAACGGCTAAAGTAATTTGTAACTTTGACTGTGTTAGCCTAAAGAAAATCAAGTAACTGAGAAATACTGTTCGCATTACATATTTTCTGGGTTTAAGTAGTTGTTCAATGGGCCATCCCCAAATATTTGTCAGCTTAACATCGTAAACGAATAACAAGAGATTGACGTGTAACACATGTTGGGCGTAGAAACCTCGCTGACCTCCCCGCCATATTATCCTCCCCGCGAGTGCCTACCAGTTGACACGTGTCGCGAAACACGTGGACAGCCAGGTCAATCCAAGGGATGGATCGCAGTTAAACGTGTCAAGATTGTGCCGAGTAAGAGCTGGCATATCGCCGAAGAACCCGGAAGGCGCTACAAAAAATACGTAGGAAAGCGGGAGAAATTGCAGAGCCAAGCAAGAGCACCTCTAGCTTCACGCCAGAGAAAAAGCCTGACAAATTGAAAGTGGTGCCACGAGCACTCCTCCCCCCTACCCCCATTTTAAGCAAACCATGGGGCAACTGGGATACGCGCCGCGGAAGAATAAGCTGACAGGGTAAGTTTCAGGATGCAGACCACCTTCCNCCATGGCGCGTGTAAGAAGTGTTCGTAATACTGCGCCTTCTTCCCACCCCCTCCCACAACAAATGATACACGTGTAGGGACTTAGGAAGGCAGTCGAGAAAGGATATAAGCGAAGTTACGAGATAAGGGGATTCAGTTTTATCACCGAGAAGACGTCGGAACGAGAGGAGAGCGTCGAGGAGCGAACCCAGAGCAGCAGTCGAGCAGAGACGGCACCATACACAGGCGCCCAAATCGCTGGATCTCATCCACAGCCAACAACATACCAAGCACTACAAGCAGAACTAAGTATCAAGTCGTCATCCAAAGAAGCCCCCCCTCCCCCCAGATTTCAGTCCCTATTTTACTTATTTCCGGCGGAGCTGCATAGCATATGCCTTCCTCATTCCTTACCCACAAGTAACGAGCTGTCTTGTTGTTGGCCTTGTGCTGTTGGTAGAACTCAGTAAGGAACACATCCATTTTTATATACTTGTATTATAATTTTTAAATCCGCACAGAACTTCTTTGCGTCCTGGAAAAAAAATCCGTGTAAATGATTCGCGGTTAATCAAGCACTTTTATATTCAACTTTGAAAAAGTCCTTCCCATAGCTGCAATTATTTTAACTGACTGTCACACTTCCAGTGAAGTTGGTGGCAACGCAGTAAAGTAGTTCCACGTCTGTACATTGTCTCGAAATTGCGATGTTAGAAATTGTAACGAATGAAGTTGTTAAATTTGTTTTTTTTTGTTTGTTTTACGCATATTAAAGCAAGCTTTACCTTACTAATAATGTATTTACATTCTGAATAATTTTATAGTTACATTACATCAACGCATGAATATAAGTGAGACGGTTCGTGGTAATGTTAGTTTTACACGCGACCGAAGGACATACCTTAGTAATAAATGTAGGTCCTAAGCATTGCATTTCAAAAATGTTCATCTATACCATAATAACTGATGATTTGTTTTCATTTGGAGCTGCTAAATATTGCGTAACTGTGATGTCATTTCTCTTAAATATTTAGCATTGTGTGCATCCCCTGGGCAGCGGAGTGATAGGTGAATGTTGTGGTGCAGATTGTGGTCAGACGAGCTGCTGAAGAACCACAAGAGATCTCTGACGGAGCTGGTACGTCGAGACAAGAACAGGCCCTCCGTCATCATGTGGTCCGTCGCCAACGAAGCTTTGACACAGGAGGATTTGGCAGTGGCGTACTTCAAGTAAGACACAGATTATATATTCAGTAAGCATGTATGCGAGACAGAGTGGAGTGGAGATATTTGGGAGACTCTATACATCGTGGTATTGAGAGCAGACGAGGGTGAAACGAGTTTAGTATGGAGCAGAGCCGGAATACAAGTGTGGGGAAAACTGGAGAAGTATAAGAAAACCCATGGCATCGTCCTGCACGACGGTTGCCATGCTTATAGCCGGGGTGACCCCGCCTGGAATAGAACCGGGCTCGTCTTGGTGGAGGGCGAGTACTGTGACCGCACACCTCCGTGTGTGAGAATGTGAGTGTATAAACACAGTGTTGTGAGTATTGCTAAACTCAAAATTATACTGACGTTTTGTAATATTGCTATAAATGTACACTATGTGACCAGTATTGCCATTAATCAGTAAAAACACCCCGGCAGGTAAGCGGAATATCCCACACACAACACACCTGAATAATAAATTTAACGTTAAGTTTATATATACATATATGGGAGCTACAGAAGTCAGAATGAACGCAAGATGCAAATTAAGTGTTTGGACGACACAAACTGCCAACCGTTGTTTACAGCAGAGCGAGGTACGTCGCCATTGGATGCTAGAACAATGAACACCCTGTGTTGTGACAATCACGCTGGTTTTTATGGCGATCCGATGGAAGTGTGCCTGGAGACAGTTACTGACAGGAGACTGCATTGCACATTCTGTGAAGTCTAGAGGAGAGTGGGTCATTACATGATCTCGGTTCACTCGTTTCAGGTCCTAGATGCAAGAAAGCCAACACCTACTAAGTAATTTTGGACAATTAGACGCTACCTACACCGTGGGCACAATTTGGAATCGGCCCATTTAATTTTCAGCATGACAATGCAGCCATTAATAAATCGAAATCTAGAACCAAGCTGCATGATTCAGGACATGGACTTACTACACAGATAGACCTTACGTTCTAACTTAAACCACTCTGACCCCATTTTGAGCACTCAAGATTAAATCGTTCACAGAGCATCACAACATTACTTGTCATGACGCATTAGGAATGGACCCAGATTCCTTCACACACTTCTCCCAAGATGGTGGAATCTCTTCTAGGAAGAGTGGATGCTGTGGCAGCAGCGGACACCGGACCTGCGTCATGTTGACAGCATATCAGATCCTGGTTATTGCATTACTAGACGTATCCTGTTACGTATTAATGTCCACATGGTGCACGTACTGCATTACATGCTATTTACAGTAAATTGGGCTAACCGTTCAGCACTTATACGAAAAAGTGTTCAACATGTTTATTTACATCGCTGGTAACGTTCCCTCTGTAACGGTGGAAGACTATCATGGGACGGCATACTTACTAGTTTAATGTGAAAAATAATTTAAAAATACTACTTTGATCCCTCATTCTCGGGACTCATTGGTATTTCAGTTTTAATAATTAACGTGTGGAATATTAAAGTCATAAAAAACTAATAAACGGTCAAGCAAACATTTTTATACTCGTCATTAAAGGCGTGATTAAATATGTTCAGATTCTAATGTGATGTGTGGAAATATTTTATGAAAAGTAGCTATTCACTTATATACTTCATGAATTGTTCGCGGATTCAAAATATTTCGCACACACGTGTATTTCCACACCTACGCGTGCTCATACTTCTGACAAAAACTAACAGGAGCACGACTTGCCATGTTGGAAAGCGTATTGAGACTTGTGTTTCCTTTATACCCATGCACACATGTGTAACCAACATTTAAGCAGTAAGGCCACTTTAAAACCTTGGTAGATTTTGTTAATTGTTGTTGTTTTAACCCAACAAGGAGTGTATGTTCCAGTAATTAAGGAAACAAACTCATTAAATCAAGAGTACCTTTACGACGAGACAGTCTACAACAATTAGGTGCAGGTTGTGATGTGACACGAAGGGTCAAGGATCGGGACAGGTGCGAGTAATAGTCTGAAGATGTATGGGAGGATCAGTATATAAGGGATCTCCGGGCTCGCTGTCTCACCCTAGCGTGAAGACACTTACCCCCAGTCTCCGTACTTGAACCTCTGCCCTTGGAAGACTGACGCCGACTGACACCACAGCCTTCATCACGGTGTCCTACACACTTCTCCTTCATTCCCACCTTCCCCGATATGCTCACTTCATACCGGCTCCTCCCTTGTATCCTGGGCGGTGTTACTGACGTCAGATGTTGGTGAATTGCCGCAGCCTCACTGTGTCAGCTAGGACAACCACGCTTCTGCACATTCCTGCGTGTGCGGCCGTGGCGTTATGTTTCCGGCTGTTTGTAAACTTTGTTTTAATGACGTTTCCTGGCCGCATCCCTACCTCATCCGGTGTGTCCCTTAATGTTGCACTCGTAGCCATATGTCTTGGAGTCTGCGGAACTTATGTGAAAGTTTTTTATATTTGTTGATAAACAGCCGAACAGTAGAAAAAGTTGTGGTCGAATCTGTAAATAACATTTTACAGAGCCTGTTTCGATTTTCGTAGAAAATGTCTTTGAACACTTTTTGACTTTTTCCCCTCTAAATGGTTATTTTATCTACCTAAAAATATAGCGTGTCCACATATTTCTAAGCAATCTTGGAATTTATATCTATGTTTTAATGACCATAGTAATTTATTTCAGATCCTTTAGGGTCGACAAAAGGTTTCACAAATGGCTGATGTTTTTGCACGACTGTACACACTTCACACTGCTGCATGAAACCAGGCTGGAAAGGCGACTGGGTAACCAAACTATAACTATTCACCAGTAAGTGGCGAAGTAGCCAATCCAGTGCTGAGACCACTTCATGTGCAGAACTGCGTTTTGGTGTCTGACGTGTCACCGGGTAAATAACTATGCGCCACTACATTCATCCCGCAAAAACAATACAGCGGCCTTCACTAATTAGAGTTATTTAAGAGAGTTACACAGGAGCGTTGGAACATGACATCAAATAAATCAGGATCAAAGAGTAGCATTAAATAACCGCTGCGAAACATGACCAATTTGCAAATATTTTTGTAGAGGACAACTAACATACAATAACGTTTTATTTCGACAATAGTGGTGTGAATTTTNCCAATTTGCAAATATTTTTGTAGAGGACAACTAACATACAATAACGTTTTATTTCGACAATAGTGGTGTGAATTTTTACAGTTACATTCCCACTTTCTTGTTCTTGTATAGAAAACTTTAAAACTAAGGAAATGTTATTATTAGACATATTTCTTAATGCTTATGTTTAAAATACAATAATTATGCCTCATGAATAGTTATGTTAACTCATACAAAAAACGGTTATTTTGCTTTGCTGTTATATACTCTTAAGTTGAGTTGAGAGATTTGTGTGGCTCTTTACAACGAGGTCTTGGGATCCGATGAGGGTGAAATTAGGTGAGAATGGAGCAGCGCCGGAATGCCATTGCAGGCGAAACGAGAGATCCCCGAGAATACCCACCGACCAGTGGCATCGTCCGGCACGATTCCCACTTGCAGTGAGTGACCCGCTGGGGATTGATCCCTGTTTGCCTTGGTGGAAGGCGAGCAGTCTAGATACTCAGCCACTGAGGCCCCATATACACTTATTTGTTAACGACCGTAAAACGTGCGTGATCTGAGGCTTTGTAAGGGAACAAATATCACACATTACTTTTCCAAACTGTTATATGGTAGTTCTTAATAATTTACTTGGTAATTGTTGACCTGTTAAAATTTCATTGTTTTCAACAGGTGTACTGCTTGTTTTTAATGTTGCTACCTTCAAAATTATTCNTGTTGACCTGTTAAAATTTCATTGTTTTCAACAGGTGTACTGCTTGTTTTTAATGTTGCTACCTTCAAAATTATTTGTTTTATATGCTATATCTCTGTAAAAATTTAAGTTATTGTAACCTTGATTTATACACGTAGTGTCTGGTGAGAGAATGACATATTTCAATTGATAAGCAGTGTTTTTAAGAAACTAAAAAGAATGCAGCATGAAAAAAAAGAAGAACGTGCCCTCTATGCGTGAAAGACTGATCACTTTTGTACTATCATCCATAAGTCAGTATTGGTTTATACACTTTAAAGCATTGAAAGAGTGCGAAGCGATTTCCACGTTCAGCGATGAATATTGATAGATTTCTAATGAATTTTATATAAAAAAATGCCGTGCATTATAATTAAAATAAATGGCTAAAATATTGCAAGTGAAATGTGTTTCATCGTAACTGTAACCATTTCGGCTTTAGTTGCCAGTTTGTAAAACTTCTATGTGAAATATATACCACAAAATGGCACCGAAGATGCTGAAGAATTGCAATCGACGTTTTCACTATCTTAACAGTATTGCAGTGGTCATCGCGTAGGGCAGATTTGCAAATCAATTGGAAGATCAATTTTGTAGTTTAAAAGGCAAGCAAATTAGATGAAATATCCGTATTTACGTAGGCAGTAAGTTATGCTAATATATAAGCATGTAGCTATATTAATAATATACATATAGAAAAAGTAACTGTAGAGATAGGATGAAGGTTAGGAATTATATTAAAAGTTAGACAAATATGCGAATACCCGGATACGTGGGTAAGTAATCATATCGATATGAAGTAAGCTAGGTAAATCGTTAAATTATATATGCAAACGAATGTTGACAGTAATAATAAGTCCTTTATTTTCAGAAACTGAGAAAAATCATTAAAATTTGAGTTACTTCAGAAACTGATTTATATAATTTAATTTAAATAACTGTAGGTCAATCGATATCAGTCACCGTTAATGTATGCAAATAAGAACATTTATTTTATATTCTGGTAACAAATCATTCCGTTTCAGAAAATTTCTAACTATAAGTGAATATGGAAAATAAGACCAATTTTTCCAGGTAAATATTTATATTTAAATTTCTTGATTAAAAACTGCCCTGGGGAAAATTAACTTTTACGGATTGTCTTTTGGTAAACAGAAATGCAAATATCTCGGGCTTATAGTTATTTGAAACGAATGATTTGAACTTGGGCCGCTAGCGAGAAGCAGGCAAAGCAATTATTTCCTTCCAAAAGCACAATATTATCTTAACAGAGTTAAATATATTTGTTTCAATGGAAAGGAGTAGAATCCAGTCTGTGTCCAGAAACCTTTAGCACTGTTTCTGCACTTAAAATAAAAGTGCTATTTTGTTGGCCTTTTTAAAAAAAATGAGCAAATGAAATGTTAATATTATTAAGGCATGTTTTGGAACAAATGTAACAGTTTCCATTATTATAAAAGAAAACACTACTTTAAAAGTTGGTGCAATATCTTTTATAGGTTAAACTATTACCGTGCTTGAGATGTGCCATGAAATAAATAATATTCTCTAATGTTTCAGATCAATAACATANTTGGTGCAATATCTTTTATAGGTTAAACTATTACCGTGCTTGAGATGTGCCATGAAATAAATAATATTCTCTAATGTTTCAGATCAATAACATACCATGTGAGATCATTGGATACTACTCGAGCCATCACGCAAGCCATCAGCGCGGGGTCCAGTCATGATAAAGTGGTGAGATTATCAACATCTGATACCATCTCAGTGACACAAGCACATGTCATTCAGTGAGTTTCTTACACTTTGTAGCTCTTAAAAAGCTATATTGAAGGTGCACGTTACTTTTCAATGATTCTCGTATACCTAGGTCAGACATAGAGTTTGAAATAATTTTGGTGATTAAAAGGTCAAGTGCAGACTTGAATGTGCTAAAAACCATTTAATTTTCAAATGTCTCATTTATGTTTTATATCTGGAGGACATTGTGTCTTGAGTTAACCAATTAAAACCTTATTAGTTTAAGTTTAACTACTAAAGTTGTCTTGAACATCGAGAAGGGTGCTACGCATAATTTAGATGACGTCATTGTTTACAGGTAGGGTTCTTGATATAACATGGTCCTCATAATTCAATGAAGATATTTTTATCCTGTAGCTGCGCAAATATATTATGCGGGTCTCGCAATATAAGACGTGAGTACTCCTTGGCAAGCACCACAAATATTATAAGCATATGGACCTTGCAGCTATTCCCACTAGCATAGTGAGGAAGCCGAACCCATGGATACAAGAAACATCGACTTTACAAGAGGAAAAAATGAGGAAGTTCTTGTGCTCGACCGTCTGACGAAACACCGAAATGATTCGGGTCCATGCGAAACCATATCTGTGGATGCAAGATGCTTGTATCTTTCCCCTGTAAAAGTTCTCACTTACCAGTACATTAGACAATGTGTATATGACCGATGCCCTTATATTCACAATTTGCGGTTGATTGAACACTTGGGAAAGCCCTGCTTAGGGCATTCACTGACATACCAAAAGTCAAGAGACAGCGGTATATGTAAAGACTAAGGCGCCACCTGGTGACCAGGCCTGTATCTGTTGTGCTATGACATCTTATGAGCGAGTGTGTGCTGGTTATGACATTGAACTGCAGCTCTTCATGGACTTCGCGCACCCCACATCTCCCATAATGCAGCAGGATAATGCACAGTGTCATAGGCCCAAGTTGTCCCGTATTGGTTCGAGGACTGTTCTAAATGGAGTTCCAACGACTGCTGTGGCTACCTCGTTCGCCCGATATGAACCCCATCGAGCATATATAAGATGTGGGGTGGGGGAGGACAAATCGCACCCAAGATCCTGCACCTACGTGTTTCATGAAGCTGTGGGTAGCTATGCAGATGGCATGGTTCAACATCTCNACCTACGTGTTTCATGAAGCTGTGGGTAGCTATGCAGATGGCATGGTTCAACATCTCTTCACAGGTGTTTCTTTCGATTGTGGAACCTGTGCTGCAGAAGAAGTTACACTTCGCCGGGCTAGAAGAGGACTAACACTATGGATCCATATCCCATGACTTTTGACATGTCAGTGTATATACTTTACGGCTCATTTTATATCGTTGCACCGTATTCAAAGTTAATATTGCCATGGACCCAATAGCATTATTCATGCGTCGATCAAATTAGATTTGTACACATTTCATGTTTTGTGTTTGTTTCACAACTCACATGAGTTCTTTGTTATTTCCCCGCTAGGTGTCCTCAAATGAATATCAGGGAATTGTTACTAAGCTCAATATCTTTACCTAAACCCAACATCTAACATATACCTACTATCTTCTTGTCTTGGTTATTATGATGGTAACAAAAATGAGGACGATGAAGGTAATGGTGGAGATATTGGTGATAATCGGTACGAGGTTTGTGATAAGGGTGTTGGCGATGGTGGTGATGGCGATGATAGAGACGATGACTGGTATAAAGGTGCTGTTGACGACCACACACAGAGGCTTAATGTTGGTCGGGTTAGCATCCACCAGGGAGACGGTATTTTGGGCATGTCCCGCAGTAGACTGGTGTTGCTTGTTATGCATGTTGTTGAACATGATTGTAGATAGAAGGGTTGGAATACATTGGCGAGAGGGGACGGGAAAGCCCAGAGGAAAGCCACAGGCAGTGTGTCGAGACTGGACATTTTGACCTGATGTTGGATTGTGTGTTGTCCCACAGGCGCAGTTCCTCGACGTGATCTGTGTCAACGAGTACGTAGGCTTCTACACCAACACCGGCCTGCTGAGCACAGTGAGTCATGCCGTCTCCGCCTCGCTGAAGTTCTGGCACACCAAGTACAACAAGCCAGTGATGCTGTCCGAGTATGGCGCTGATAGTATGAACGGCCTTCACCTGGTCAGTATCGCCGCTCAACTATAACACTGTAGCTTGTCTTAGACGAGGTCTGAATAAAAAGGAATACTTGAAACCTCTTAAACAGTTTACTCATAAAATGTGTTATAAGCAAAATAACTTGGATATATTCACTTCCTTTATTGCACCTGTTACAAATTATGGATGCATCGAGTGAAGGTCGTGGTGACACGAGAGCAATGGGCACAGACTTAGAATCCGGAAACAGGGAAATAGTGTTTTATCTCTCAGTAG
>NQII01011778.1:0-25925 GCA_002778355.1 Clitarchus hookeri
TGCTCTTCAGGAACGAAGTGGTCTTCTACACCCAAGCGTTGCCCGCCCTGCTCGCCTTTCAGGTATGTCCGTGCTTCAACATCACGTCGCCTCGTTCGCGGTTGAGTCAACCAGGTTCGAAAGAAACTTTTGGAAACAAAAATACCTACCCAGAAGTACAAACTTTATAGTGTAAACAATTATAGAAGTAGAAATAGAAACTGAACGCAAAGCAAACTGTGAATTATAAAAATAAATATTTTAATTGATTAACTCCTTGTCAAATGGCATGAAGTTTAATCGCAATTAATGGTAGCTAAGTAGGATTTGCTGGAAGGGTATATTTCTACCACGACACTGAACAGATCTGTACTACTAACAAAAGCATTTTCTTCATGGAGTCCATGGGTGCCATCCCATGATGTCAGATTTTACGGTGTGAAATGGCCCCATGAGGTCGCAGGGCATCTGCTGTTCAAGCCCATCACACGGGACTTTTTTAAAAGACACTCAGCACATTCCCACACACGTTTCCACAATGACCTCAGTCAATGATATCGTGTGTCCATATTTCTCTGATGTCCCACGTAGGGGTGGCTCTGAGATTTCCACATTTCCAGCCTTATGGTGGTAATGCTTGCTATTTCGTATTCTTCTCAGTGGCTGTCAAACGAGCACACAAAGACCTCAGGACATCCCAGGGTAATCCTTTAAGGATATTTGTGGCTATAACATCCCTAAGGCATCCAGCGGACATCTGTACTGGAAGATCCCATAAAGGAGCTCTCAAGTATACCCCATTTACCTCCTTGATGTTCCAGAGATCCTCAGTGGACGAACTTCGGATATCCTAAATTCGTCTTTTAAGGCGCTCCCAGGGATGTTTAAAAGAGTTCTGTAGGATGTCCATTTACCTCCTTGATGTTCCAGAAAGATCCTCAGTGGATCAACTTGGGATAACCCTAGTTCGTCTTTCAAGGAACTCCGTAGGATATCCTAGAGAGATCCTTAATGGACTGATTCGGGATATCCCCAGTTCGTCCTTCAAGGAGATCCATAGGATGTCCCATTGGGATATCTCTAGTTCGTCCTTTAAGGATTTCCTAGAATGTCACATTTACCTCCTAGATACAGTGGACAAACTTGGGATAACCTTTGTTCATATTTTGAACACTAGATAGTGTTTGTCTCTATATCACAATATAGGATGTTTGACTTCAGTAATTTTTAAAGGGTCCCCTAAAAGATAATATTTTTTTTTCAGATGAATTCATATTACTCTTAGCATGCAATATGTAAAAAAGTGGGACTCATATTTACTTCAAATATTTGAGAGTGAAAATAATTACGAAAACCAAGATTATTTAATAAATGTAAACAATAAAATAAAGCAATAGATAGCATTGTTTTCAATAAATGACCCGATAATTACTAAGTGGGTTGGTATGTTCTAAGTTTGAAACAATATTTAATTTTAATATCATAACGTTTTCGACATAGGTACATAGGACATAGGANACATAGGTAATTAATTACCTCATAAATAATAGTTCCAAGGGAAGTCCCAGAGGCGACTGTTCTGCAAACCCATAGAAGGTCCTCAGAATGTTCCAGGGATGACATTTCTGAGCATCTATAGAACATCCTGCCGACGTCCCAGGGGTTTCCTTATGTAGCATTTTTCCCCTGAGCATTTCCTATATCGAAAGTTCTTAAACTGAACTTCCTAAGGTCATCTTGGGGACGACAATTCTGACATACGAAGGCCATCCCAGGGATGTGGTTGTGATGGCAAGATGAGCCTGTAGTCTACCGTACAACATACCAAGTTGCATACTTCATGAACATAAAACATCATATTGAGAGCCATCGGGTACGTTAACTGGATGGGATAAATGCAAGCATCTAATCCACGCAATTTTCCATGTGAGAATAACTTCTGTATCCTGCTCCTGAGAGAACACACCAGGCAAATCACTGGAATTCCTGACTATGTGCTAGAATACGAAGTTGAATGCCTCAGCTGCGGTAACTTTGTATTGCATTTGTCCAGGTTAGTGCGGAGGGAGAATTGCTCTCCCTTAATGTGTNATGCCTCAGCTGCGGTAACTTTGTATTGCATTTGTCCAGGTTAGTGCGGAGGGAGAATTGCTCTCCCTTAATGTGTGGTCGGGGCCTCATACACCGCAATCTTTCTTAGATGAATGGAATGTGTGTAGTTTTCCTCCTCTTGTATGACATGCCCCATCAATTCGAGTGACATCATGTCGATACAAGACTAATGTCGTACAACTGCAAGGTNTCCTCTTGTATGACATGCCCCATCAATTCGAGTGACATCATGTCGATACAAGACTAATGTCGTACAACTGCAAGGCGATGTGACAAGTTTCTTAAAAACAAGAGAGAGTGGTGACACATGCTCCTTCCAGTTCCTCAACTATGATTATGTAATCTACGCAAGTTGTAACAAATCTGCCTATGTNGTGGTGACACATGCTCCTTCCAGTTCCTCAACTATGATTATGTAATCTACGCAAGTTGTAACAAATCTGCCTATGTAGCACTCGAACATGCACAGAGGGCACACTTGAGGCCGAAGAGCACGATTCAAAACTGTAACTGGCAACCATCTGGTGTTGCGAAGGCCATCTTATTCGGTCTTGTGGATGGATAGGGATCTGTCAGTACCCGTATTTCATATTCGAGATCAAGAACATTGGCGCATCACCCATCTGTCAGGGCTTCCTTCACACTGATCTGTGACAGGTACCGGTATATGCTTTCTGGGTAATTATNACCAGCAACTGCACAGACCTGTGTAGATGGGGTCAGATTTTGGTGTAGGAGTTGCATGCTTCATAGCTGTGTTGGCGAATTCGCCACTTGTCAGGTACTGTCCGGATGGCCTACCAGTACAGCACCTGTACTTTGTGTTGAAAGTTCTCCAGTCATACCTGTTCTCAAGGGACAGTAACATTCCACCTATTAGCGTATTCTGCACTACCTGCAGTCGAAAAGGATGCAGTGGGCTGCCATCCGTATGACAGTATTTTGTTTATTGTTGGCTCAGACCCATATAATCCTCCGGACCATTGACCGCCATGGCTAGAGCTCGGGAGAGCTGGTCCCACAGTCAAATGTCAAGCATTCTCTTGCTGAGGACAACCCATTCCATCATGAGTGATTGGCCATCGTCTGTTTGGAGTGGATGTTCTTATGATGTACTAACATGTGGCTCGCCATGGTACCCACAAAAACTGCCATTGGTTATCATTCACTTTAATCAGGATGTGAGAGAGTTGGTCACATTACATGGTGATGTGACCCAAGGAGGGTAGGTTGGTGTTATGGGTAATCTCCAAGTATTACTAAACTGACTACAGGAATGTTAGCATCAGACGAGTACCCCCCAATCCTTGTTTTCTGGTGGTTCAAGCAGTCCCAGCACCAGTGGTACATGGGTGTCTGGTCTTACCTCGCCTGAGTGCAGCTGTAGAAGTTCTTCTCCAGTTACCAGGGCGGGTGCGCTTCAGTTAACTGCATTTAATGGACAAATGCCATCACAGCTCGTCGATCATGACTGATTGGTCCCTGACTCCTGCCTGCACAAGTGGTGCATGTCCCTCAGGCATAGTTAATCATGCCCAACTGCCACACATCTGTTTCTGCATTCATAGCATATTGGGCATAACTTTTCAGGATCCCCCATAGAATCTCAGTCGTAAACAGATGTAATTCCTCCAGAGGTCTTTCGTTATTACATATGGCATATATGTGGTGCTTCCCCCACCCCCCTTGGAAATCTGCCACAACAGCTGAATTTTGTTGACAATGAACTATTTGACGGGTTATTTGTTCTGTTGTTTCTGGCTGTGGAATTACTTTGACGTTCGCCAGTGGTGTCATCCGCCATGAAGCAGTTGTGTAGCCTTATGTGTTTTCTGCACCAGAGTTACCACACACTAAACATAGATACCATACGCGGGATTCACTTTGTGACAAATTCGGCTGACTTTGTGACACAAAAATTCACATTTAAATGCCCTCCTTTTTCAGAGGGATTTTTTTGAGATATTCAGTGGTGCCAATTGACCCACTGAATATTACAAATAGTCTCTTTGAAATGGAAGGAAATGTAAATAATAGTGAAAAATCCTGTGTCACAAAGTCACCCCCACATACAGTACATCATACATAATTGGGCAATTATGTTTCTTCCAAAAATCTGCTTCACTTCTATCAAAAGATGTAACCTGATTTTTAGGAAATTAGCACCACTGAATCCTGTATCCTACAACCATTCCCACAAAATCCAGCTTCCTGACCACATGAGCATTATGCTTCATCAAGCAAGGTCACTGTGAACCCTTAGTTGCGACTACAACTCTGTTTTCTGAAGTTGGGTTGGTAGATCTCAACATCTCATTGACAGCGAGGTCATTAGATGAAGCAAGTTGGTCAAAGAAGCAGGAATGGGGAAAGAATTGGCCATGGCCTGTACTAAGGAACCAACCCACCATTTGCCGCGAGTGATTATGGAAAACTGAAACAGGATGGCCAGACGGGAAATCAAACCCAGGTCCTTCGAAATGTGAGTCCAAAGGTTTAGGTACCATTGCACCACCTTGCTCGGTTTTTGTGATGTAAAATGATAAACCATCCTTTATCATACTACTTATGTTGCTAGTATTTCTAAACATGCTGTACATTAGAGTAATTAATTGTTAATTAGTTTTACACTTTTTAGATTTTAACCAGTAATCAACACACATTAAAAATTATATGCTTGGCACGTGTTTTCAGGGTGTCGAGAATCCACGAGTGTCAATTATAGGTTTAAACTGGGTCCCACATTTTGTCATGTTTATTTTGGACAATTAAGCCATGTGTTAATTCCCTTGAATAATGTTCACAGATAGAATGAGTTTCATGCAGTAAAACAGGAATGAATGTTTTTGATTCTATTTCATTCATAGTATTTATTACACAGATTATAACAGCTGTTGAACCTACAAAAACACACTCACAGATACCATGATACATAACCCGTGGTCATGCCAATGCTCATCTGCACTTTGCGGGCAACTGCACATTAAGCTACTCAATCCTCATTCTAGCTGTTTTGTTGCCTTTCTGTCATACTATGTAGCAACAGTTCTTTATGTATATTTGTCAAAAACAGTTTTGGCAGTTCCATTTTTAAGTGAGTGTTCTGCATGTATTATTATTATTAAATAACCTAATCAACTGCATTTAAGAATGTGGATAACAAGTTTTCAGTTAAAATGTTGTCTTATATTTCAAGGTTCACATTTCCATAATTTTTTTAATTTCAGTCATTTGCAACAAGCATTCTGACTATCAATGATTAAAGAACCACTTTTGTACTTAAATGCTTGTCTTTCAACTTATTTAACGGAAATCATCCGAGTTATGATATATCAGGTGATATGGACTAAATAAAAATAAGGACCATTTTTTTTTACAAAGAAAAGTATTTTTGAGATGAAATTAGTAAGTTGTCTTCTAAAATTAACACGTGCACTATAACTATTTTTGTTTTTAAACAGTAAGTATGAAATCTTAAAACACACCATCACTAATAAACTGACCATGCATGAGCAGGAGGATCGAGACATGTTCCACGCAGTGCCGCGCTGCTACCTTGCCCAGTCTGACGTCATTGTATTGGAAGATCTTATGGCCAGGGGATTTGCCATGACGGACCGCAAAGCTGGTCTCGACCACGTCCACTGTCAGGTGAGCGCCTCCTTCACAGTCTATACTACAGTTTTTTGCAAANTGCAAAATTCATGAGATGTGACTTGTTGAAGCTTACTTCAGAGAGCATATCCCATTCAGACCCAGTGTGCACAATTGTGTGCGTAACTCACACAAAAGTTTTTTGTTGACCAGTGCTGTACACCGCAGGGCTTAATGCCCAATGACCTTCCCTGTGAGTAACTGATTCATAAACCATGCTACTGTTCTACGTTACAAATGGTTCATATTTCTATAACCGACACAAAGTGGTTACAGTAACAAAAAGTTCTGTTTACAACATGTATTAAAAATTTTCTTATTTGCAAGACTTGAAACTATGAATTAATGTGGGTCTGAACGGGATATGGCTCTGGGCATTCACGCCAATGGAGTAGAGCATCATTTCCTGTCCTTCAGACTATGAAAACAGTAAACGTTCAGCTAATGTAGAAAACGGTCATGAACATTTCATACTTGTATATAAGTAAATGGTTCAGTGCTATGTTCTGTGAAATTAACTACTGTACAGAGTTTTCTGTTTCAAGTTTTAGCCATCTTGGTCATGTTCTATACATATAAAATAAAACTATATTACGCTGTTCTCCAATAGANCCCAATATGTTTATTATGACAAGTTATTTGTAGAAATAAATACAGTGTTCTACATTGTAGACATAAATACAGTGTAGAAATTAATACAGTAAAATTTGTCATACGTACTAATGGCTACAATAAAATAGGCAATTTTGTCAAATTGCAGTAAGCATGACAGGCAAAAATACATTGTTAACTAATTCTTGAAAAAATCTTTTAATCATTAATGGAATTACTCTCTTGGGAGAAATAATTTGAGAATAAAAAACTTCCTAATAAATTCAGTTATTTTTATTAAAAAGGAAGAATTTGCTTACATACTGGATAACAACTAGATCACATTAAATAGTTGCCTTCCTTGATACATGAAAAGTTTCTCAACAACTGCAAATTAACCTTTTTGTTTCGTAATTTTAAAAAATGAATAATGCTTACTTATCAGGAAGTATACATGATGTAGAACTAAAACTTATCAATAGTTTTTCACTTACTTTTAATTTCTTAGGGCATTTTATTTCCTTACTTATTTTAAGTTATTCCCAAGGCACTCTGCACTTGACCTTCCATTAACACCAGCATTAGATCAATTTCTCAGAAAGGCATTTAACTTATCCTAGGCTTCACGTTAACAATAAATTAAATAATTTCAACAATGTTTTTCCAGTGCCAAACCCATGCATTCCTATGCATAGTATGATGATAGTCTATANTAAATAATTTCAACAATGTTTTTCCAGTGCCAAACCCATGCATTCCTATGCATAGTATGATGATAGTCTATAAGATATATCTTGACACACGCACCACCCCCTCTGCCCACCCACACATGCATGCACCCACGCACGCATGCACACACACACATGGGTATGTGTGTGTGTGTGTGTGTGTGTAAAAGGACAGAAATTCAAGTACTCACAGTCTAGTCCTTGTCGACAGGCAGTGCCTATNAGAGTTTTCTGTTTCAAGTTTTAGCCATCTTGGTCATGTTCTATACATATAAAATAAAACTATATTACGCTGTTCTCCAATAGATTTATTATGACAAGTTATTTGTAGAAATAAATACAGTGTTCTACATTGTAGACATAAATACAGTAACATTTGTCATACGTACTAATGGCTACAATAAAACAGGCAATTTTTTACAGTAAAATTGCAGTAAGCATGACAGGCAAAAATACATTGTTAACTAATTCTTGAAAAAATCTTTTAATCATTAATGGAATTACTCTCTTGGGAGAAATAATTTGAGAGTAAGAAACTTCCTAATAAATTCAGTTATTTTTATTAAAAAGAAAGAATTTTCTTACACACTGGATAACAACTAGATCACTTTAAATAGTTGCCTTCCTTGATAGGCGAAAAGTTTCTCAACAACTGCAAATTAACCTTTTTGTTTCGTACTTTTAAAAAATGAATAATGCTTATTTATCAGGAAGCATATATGATGTAGGACCAAAACTTATCAATAGTTTTTCACTTACTTTTAATTTTTTAAGGCATTTTTTAATTACTTACTTATTTTAAGTAATTCCCAAGGCACTCTGCACTTGACCTTCAATTAACACCAGCATTAGATCAATTTCTCAGAAAGGCATTTAACTTATCCTAGGCTTCACGTTAACAATAAATGAAAAAATATCAACAATGTTTTTCCAGTGCCAAACCCATGCATTCCTATGCATAGTATGATGATAGTCTATAAGATATATCTTGACACACGCACCACCCCCTCTGCCCACCCACACATGCATGCACCCACGCACGCACACACATGGGTATGTGTGTGTGTGTGTGTGTAAAAGGACAGAAATTCAAGTACTCACAGTCTAGTCCTTGTCGACAGGCAGTGCCTATNTGTGTGTGTGTGTGTGTGTAAAAGGACAGAAATTCAAGTACTCACAGTCTAGTCCTTGTCGACAGGCAGTGCCTATTGACAAGGACTAGACTGTAAGTACTTGAATTTCTTCCATTTACATATTTTTGGTAGCCCAACAGCCTACATGTAACCTTAACCCAAACACACACTCTCACATATATATATTTTTTTTTTCACCTATTCAAAGAATTATCTACCTAAATGGGTGGGACCCTGCCCTGATCCATGACTAGTTACTATATTTGTGACCATGTATTCTGTTGAGACTCTTGCTCCCATGCCAGCACCTTAAAACTTCCATGGGCATGCAAAGCATCCCCCATGGCTACTCCTCCCTGCTGCTAGGACTGCTGATGCCATCAAAGACAAGTCAGTACTTCCGGAGTGGATACCACCCCCTATCCAGGAACTTCAAAAGCTGTCCTCCGTCTATCAGAACACAGAAAAATGGTAGGTGGTCGCCCACCTCTCCCAAGTATGAAGGCGACAACTGCCATTTTACAATCACGTCATTCCGGCTACCACAGCCAAGAGCCTTCTCGATATTAGTACAGAAGGGTCCCAACTCACAAACAGTGACCCATTAGTTTCCTACGATGGTCCTCTTAGGGAATGTAAAAAACCAATACTCACTGGCTGTAAGACACAAGCATCTCAATATATACAAACTTCCAGTTGTGAGTTGTAATGCTTGAGCTAGGGCCTATCAAAATCTGGCTTTTTATGTTGGAAGTTAAACTGGGGGGCAGCTTACAAACTAAATTACTGGCCACCATTGATGTAGTTGCGATCTTCATTACAAGGATATTAGAGCCCATTCTCTTCTAGTGCAATGAAACCAATAAATAAAACAAAAAATATTGTGAGCCTCATTTTATTTAATGCCTGTTTGGGGTTTGTTAAACCACAGGGGAAAACACTTGTGTGTTTTAAAAACTTGTGCTGAAACACAAATAATATACGTACAAATTGGGTCAACAACTCATATATTTTGCAAATAAATATTCAATGAAACAAATGTAGCACCCTAGATTATTTTGACATGAAACTTGGCAATAAATAAGCAATGTTCACAATAATTTCTTTCTTCCTATATCCACACAAAATTATTAAAACTTGACATGAATGTAATAAATTGCTCACAAAACTGGAATTACACAACTTGAGTAAAGTTTATTTAAAACAATTATTGATTCCCAAAACAATTCAAGCGATATATGACTAGAACAACAATAAGAGCAATTTGAAAAGAGGGCAGGTGTATGAGCCCAGTAAAGCTTCCTTTTCGTAAAGCCAACACATTAAAATTATAATTTTGAAATGTTATATAAAAAATTGAAGTTTCAGCAGAGGCAGTTAAATGACCCATCAAAGCTCCTACAGAATAAAATATTACTGAACGAGCACAATTAAAAATGTTTACAAAGCCCAACGCGAGAGTGGTAGACACAAAGAATTTAAAAAAAGAATTATTCTTGTGCAGCAAACAAGACTATAAACAACATGTTAAAAACAGACAACACACAGCAACGCTAGATTTTAGTTAAAGCCGAAACCAAATTTAGACTAGCGACCGAGACCACAATTTTGAAAAAACACTAACATTACTGCATACCCAAGACAACACATCTACGCCACACAAAACTATTAAACATTAAAAACAAGCCCAGCCAACACAAACTCTTGGTCCACGACTCACCGTTTTAATAGCCCAATCACTCGGCTGCTCAGGCGACGATACAAATTACAAAATGCCCCATCACGGATTCACGTCCGTTTGACAATAAGTGCTGCAATCTAATCCATAGCAGCAAATCTTCAGGAACACGTTCAGGCGAGGGCAGGGCATAGAATAGAAAGGAGCGCGAACCATGCAACAACTTAAATTAACTGGCAAGATCATAAAAAATTATGATGCACGAGAAGAGGGGAAATCAAGGGAGGGTGAACAGGTTAGGAAAAGGGAGGAGAACCAGCCGAGCATAGAGCATACCACCACACAGAGTTGAAACCGACGAGGACGACTTGCGCGACGAGCACTAGCATCACAAAATTTCCTGACAAGTGGTCCTTTGCATATCCATACCACACCGTGGTCACACTTATATTGTTAAGTATGTATATCTATTCACCAAAAGCTGCCAGACAAGCTGTACACTTTGTGGCACATTTAAAAGTTGCTGCTCTGCTAGTAGGGTGCAATTTAAATGATACTGTCTGTAATTATAGTACCCTGAAAATTTATTTCATAAATTCAGCCATCTCACTCATTACAATATTTGTTGTATCCCTAACAGTCTGTGACTACTGAGGTGTCGTGGCTCCATCATGAGCGCAAATAGAGTGAGACAACGATGTTTTATGTTAAATCGTTGGCATGATTCAGGAGAGGAGTTACAGACTCTACACCTGGGAGGAATGCATCTGCATGCTTGAGTTGTTGTGGCAGTATCCGAAAGTGGTAAACCAGTACATGACTTCAGAAAGGTTGGATGACCCTCTCTCCAGCATGACAACTATTTGGTTCCTTGAGTGTTGCTTTTAAACACAACTTCCATTGGGTTTAAGTAGAAAACAGCAATGCTGAGCACTGCCTTGTGCCACCTAGAATCCTTGCTACTAAAGAAAGACGTACTTGACTCACTGGTATGGGCAGCTAGATTACACCTAGACCCAACCACTAAGTAGAGCATTGTACTATTAATATTAAGCATTCAAGCAGTTGGTGCCCAAAGCCAGAATTTCAATGTGCAGAAATTGCTTTTATGCTGTGGTAATGGACACTGCAATGTAAAAACTACAAGTAAAACCAATGGAAACTTAAGTAGGATCACGTGACAACTGATAGTTCACCAGATGTTCTCTCTAGTGACCGATCCATTGACAATGGACTCATGGAGGGTCTATGTAGTGCGTAACAACTGCTCCACTGCTGTTCTGGACAGGCAGTAGACATGAGGAAAGTACAATCGACCTGATCAAAGGTGGATCTGAGTGCAAGTTTCTCAGTGGCAATGTGGGAGGGCATCGAAGGCACACGACTAACTACACTGACTTGGGGTGCATGTCCAGTCAACATCCATGTTAGCTGGCAGTGTTTACACGAACTGAGCGCATCTCAACCCTTCATAGTTCCCCCCCCCCCNTTCATGCAGATTAAGTCAAGAGAAAACAGCTGCTAATGTGGTGGATGTCCCTGACAGGGAGCTCAACAGCTCTCAGAGCAACAGACAGTGTGATACAATTGGCGCGAGACATAATTTATGAGCATCGCGTCACCATCATATGAGTACAGTATTCAGAACCTTCTTTACAGTAAAATCTCATTACATAGCACTTTACTTAAAAAAACTTTTCATTATGTATTTTCAAATCCCTATCAGAAAATTTACAATTGATAACTGTTCGGTATAAAGGACTTTCATTATTAAGTGTAAAATTTAAATGTCTCTTTGTATACTCTGTAATGAGATTAAACTACAATTAGGTATTTCTATCTTACACATACAATACACATTTTTCGGCCCACCTGTGAGAACAGAGTTCATGGCTTTTTCTCGCCAACACAAATAAACTCCATCCACATGATGCTTTTGCATAAAATATAGTAGACTGAATTTTTTATTTTTAATAAAAGTGATTGAAAAAATAAAGAAAGTAATTAAAAATACATTGCACTTTTTAAAAAACTGATTTACTGAATTGGTGCCTGTGTTAATGTTTATTTTAATTTGTAAGGCTGGTATTTTATAATCAGTAAGAATATATTTCATATGAAATAAACGGGATATGTTGTACCTGTCATTTTTCTACTGGTGCTAAATACTACTTAATTAAATGGTCAAAAATGTACTCAGATCTGTTGACACTACAACTTTGGAACATGGTGCTTATGACTATGTGGGGACTTGTGTGATGGGCAGGCGGTGCTGACACAGTTGGCAAGGTTCCATGCACTGTCGCTGGCCATGAAGAAACAGCAGCCGGAACTGTTCTCCAGCAGTGTATCAAGCGTAATCACAGAGGCCATGTTTGTCCCGGAGAACGAAGAGTGGTACCGCGAGTACTACAGGACTGCTGCAGACAATGCCCTCGACATGGTAATTTATGTCTCCTCCTGTTCTCTTCTGACTGTACAGAAGAAGCAGAAGGGTCTGAATCACATAATTTTGTAACACACTCCTTTGAGTTAGATTATGCCAAAAACACAAAACGATAGCGTGTTTTACTTTAATTTTCTGCCAAATAGGTAAATTACTTATGGATTACTGAGCGTATATCCTAATAAAGTAGCACACATTGGATTGTCCATTCAGAATGTAGGTTAGTATGTTCACTACCCCCAACACCTTCACAGTACAAAAAAAACCGTTCACAGAGAATAATCAAAAAAATTGCGTGGAAACTTTTGACACATCTACATATTTCATTTTTCATGATATTCAACTAATAATTTTATTTACGTACATTTCTATTTGATTTCAGATAAAACCCTTTTATTTACTTTGACATTAATATTGGCATGCAGTGACAAGGTTAACTTTACAATGTGCATGCATATTATAATTTATGCTTAAAGAACAGATGATTTTAATTTATACTATTTTCACAAAAGATTTAATTTGAATATATATATATATAGAGAGAGAGAGAGAGAGAGAAAAGGGGGGGGGGGTATGTATGCTAAGTTCTTTATTTGTCATGCAAGTAATTAAAAATGTCACCTAAAGATTGTTTAATTATTGATTTCTAATATTTTTGGCAATTTTGTTTATTTAGAGTGAGAAAGCAGCATTTGTTAATGCACTGATATCCACCTGATTTCAACACAGTACAACACTAAACTCGTTTGTGATAGGACCTTTACCAATTTTTCTTTGTTAAAATTTTTTTTTTACTTTTTATAATTTTTTGTTTAAAAATTAAAGCTATTCTGGATATTTCAAAAAAATAGGCCCGGCAGGATGGAGTTGTCCTGGCTAGTAATTATTTTAATTTTGAAAGTTATTGTTCCATAGAAAAGACCAGGCCATTAAAAAACGTGTAATATATAGGACTGTAGTTTTTTTTTAAAAATTCAAATTAAGAAGAGGGCCTGATGAGTTTTTCATGCATAATGCCATTAAATTTAGTTTGCAGTGTCCACGACCTTTGCAAGGTATAGGTGCTTTGAACTGTATTCGGCACAGAGGCCCATGAACCTTGAATAGGGAACACAACTGAAGCTAACCTCACAGTAGATGAGTTGCTGCAACAGATAAGTGANAGGCCCATGAACCTTGAATAGGGAACACAACTGAAGCTAACCTCACAGTAGATGAGTTGCTGCAACAGATAAGTGACTGCGTACATGTACAGTAAACTCTCGCTTCTAAGACCTATCATGATTCCCAGGAAAAGGGTTGTTATTTCGACAACTATTTCAGGGTTCTTAGAAAATAGAGTTGACTACTTTGTTTCACAAGCAGTGAGTGATATTTTAACTTTCNAGGCCCATGAACCTTGAATAGGGAACACAACTGAAGCTAACCTCACAGTAGATGAGTTGCTGCAACAGATAAGTGTACATATACACAGATAACAGTACATGTACAGTAAACTCTCGCTTCTAAGACCTATCATGATTCCCAGGAAAAGGGTTGTTATTTGGACAACTATTTCAGGGTTCTTAGAAAATAGAGTTGACTACTTTGTTTCACAAGCAGTGAGTGATATTTTAACTTTCATTTCTAGAGACAAGATTATATGGTGAATAGCAATAAAACCGAAATAACACAGAAATGCATGCTCAAACATGTAAATTTCTGTGTATTATTTTGGCTCTGTTCAATCAATCTATAAGTTTTTAAGTGTGATTCATTTAATATTGTCTGTTATGTGTGTATATGACCTTTTTCAATTCAGGGCGATAACAATGTCCCTTCCCAACATGTGTTCTTTTTTTACTTCTTCAATATCTGGAAATTATACCCAAGGATGGGATAATGGTCCACTACATTTCAAGTCACAGATACACATCTGTTTCACTACGCTCGACCAGTTGACTCACTGAATACTCTGTTAGGTAGAACAAGCTCTTCCAAGTGGAGAGACGAGAACACTGTGCCTCTCCAAGCTGAGGCAGTTTGTGTCGGATGGGCAATTCTTCCGACGCATGGTCTCACTGGTCCAGCCGAGGGAGCCTTTCGCTGTGCTCACACACGGGGACTGCTGGACCAACAACATCCTCTTCAGATATTCAGATGCCGGAGAAGTACTGGAGGTACGACACATTGCAAGGCTCTGTAACAACTGTATCATAGAATCTACTTTAAGGCAAAATAAGTCAGTACCATAGATGATGCAGTAGTTAGACAAGCAATATTTTATTTTTGCCAGACAGTTGCCCTAATTCTCATAAAGGATTCTTTACTCATCACATTGATTAAAAAAATTTAAAGTACCACCATTATATATGATGCTTTTATATATCTCTTCCAAATGTATATTTTCTGTGTATAGGTCTGTATATTTTCAAGGCAGCAAATGTTTTTCTTTGCACAACTAAACAAATAAAAATGATAATTTCCCTTTTCTGTACAAGTCATACTGTTAGGTTAGATTCAGGGACATCAAAAGTCAGCTTAGACTTTGGCTCTAGTGGCATGGAAACCTCCCAGACTTGCATTTTAACAATTACTTACTGCAAGAAAACATTAATAAACTTACACCAGCAAAAAAAAAACCCCACAACCACCACCCATCATAAATTACTAAAAAAAATTTAGGAACTATTATTTTTCCTTTTAATTCTGTTACTTACATTTCAAGAATTTGCTGCACATACTATATTTTGCAATTAAATAGAAACATGTGTTATAACACATGTTTCTATTTAATTGCAAAATATTTTACACAGATGTACAGAAATCTATTAAAAGGCTTTTTGTACCTCTTTTTATAGCAAATGTTGAGTATTTTGTGGCTTCCTGGGAAGTCCCAGCACCATCAGTAGTAATGCCACAGCTTCTCATTGAGCTGGCCAGATATCTTTAAATTAAATTTTTTTTACAGCATACTTCAATGTATTATTTCCTGTATGCATGTTGATAGTGCCCTCAGGGACAAGTACAACTGTACTTGGAGGGGAGGGGTCCTCCTCAGGTAGCGACCATCTGCCACAAAAAAAAAAGAAGGGTCTTCAACAGCTCACTGAGATAAGATGCATAACCCCACATTCCAACACTCAAACATTCATTCCAATATTAATTTACCATCTTTCCATGAGTTTGTGGTATGCAGCAGGCCGGATGATTTTTACTTTTTTTCAATAATTTGTCTCCTTTCTTTCAATTTGATTTTAGACAATTCTTTGAAAACAATTGGACCCAATATTTATTTCAAGTGTATTTCAGCGGACCCCGTATTTATTTTTAAGTGTATTTCATCAATTTCAATACCATAAATGGTCAAAACTATCATAACATGAGTAGTTTCCACGGACATCGGGTGTAGAAAGTCAAAATATGGGGTTTTTGCAATTTTTGGGGATTTTGCCCATTTTTTGGCGCGCTCTAGCGGTGGAACGGTTCGTCGTAGAAAAAAATGTTATGGACAACAAATGTAGGCAATTTTGTCTACTTTAATTTTGTATAGAGTGGTCTTTTCGAAAAAAACGCACAGTTCCCAAGATATAGGCAGAAAACAAAAAAAGTGCCAAAATTTTGATGTTTTTTGCAAAAAAAAAAAAACAATGTTCCGGGTAAAAATTCTGTCAGCAAACCTCAGATTCATGTTCAGCGACCCAAAAAACATAAGGAATGACAACGATTACTACTATACTTAAACTTTCCGCTAAAGGTCCTTTTTTTTTTTCCTAATTTACCTAGCCTAAAAACAAAGTCCCACATTTGAGAAAAAAATCCCAGATTCAAGGAAAAAGAAGTCCTGTATGTACAAGGAAAAAGTCTCCATATTCCGGGAAAAAAAGTTCCATGTTCAAGGGAAATAGTCCCATATTTGAGAAAAAAAGTTATACATTCAAAGTTTTTTTTATGTAAACAAGTTTTTTGTAGCATTTTTTTCATAATTTCACACGAATTCACAAAAATGTTGCAATTATAAAATTTTCCAGTCCCTCCTAATTGTATGTTGTGTGTNTCATAATTTCACACGAATTCACAAAAATGTTGCAATTATAAAATTTTCCAGTCCCTCCTAATTGTATGTTGTGTGTTGAGCAACATGAAGTGCTGCATATATGTACTGTGCAGTGATGCATATAAGTATCTCCTCTTCATTACCTATCTAAGTTCGTATTAGTTTATCAAGAAAAATTTGAAGAAGGCAAACTATACTTATGTATGACTAGACCAAACTTATTTCTTTGGAAATGCACACAATTTTATGTTCTGGTTTATACAATTGTAGCAAAAAATTTTCAAAATTTCAGTCATGTCGTTTTTTCAATGCTTTGTTCTAATTATTTTTATAGTTTTAAATTTCTAACTAGTGGTTACATCTGAGTTTTAAATGTTGATACATATTTATTCACTTTATCTTGAACAGCCTATACTAAAAAACATTTCAATATACAGTACATTATTAATACTAAAATTAAATTTTTGCGTAGTATCAAATATGTCCTACAACATATTTTTAAGTGTTCAATGTTTGCAACATTTTGTTTGATGCATATGTAATTTGAATAAGTACGTATAAACTTAAGTTACCACTTCTTTATTAAAGGTATTTTGTGTGGTTTCATTAATTAAATCAACTGCTCTGAACATACTTAAATTTGAAAATAATTGAGTCAAGATGCAATAAGTACACTGACAGGCTTGGTTGTTGAAATGGAATTGCTAAAATAAGAAACTGCCCCAATACTGCAAAAATGCAAAGCTGACAATACTCGTAACAGTAAATGTCTGTACCAAGTATTTAATGCCATTGTACTGTTTTATGCACAATGTTGCATTAATTAAACAGCATGGTGTCAGATTCAATTATATAATCTGGATTCTGTTACTAGGATAAACAAGGATTTTTCACTGCCTTATGAATAACTCACCGTGGTGCTTGAGTAAGTAAGTTTGTATGAAAACCCCTGGCACTGTGAAGGAAGAGTAGTCGGGGTTTCTTGGCTGTTATGTATTGCAAGTGCAAGTAGTGCTGTGAGACAGACGAGAAAAAGAGGAAGTTAGGAGTATCTGAAGTCATATTTAACAAGTACACATGGAAAACTGCAACACCATATTACCTTTTAGAATCATGCAAATTTCTTTCATAGTGCACTTATGGAACATAAGAGAGTNGAAAACTGCAACACCATATTACCTTTTAGAATCATGCAAATTTCTTTCATAGTGCACTTATGGAACATAAGAGAGTTGGTATTGATAATTGACAATCAGCTGAACCCTTTCAAAAACTCTGCTTTCTTAAATTCTTACTTCAGCCGATTATGTATTCTTCTGCTACGTAACAGTTAACCTGACCATGAACATCAGGACTATTATTTATTCAACGACTGCATTATACTCTAAAACTGTTAGAAACAACATTATGAAAACTTTTACCGTAAAAATAAACAGGAACTTACTTCTAATCACACCTTTAATGGGAATTTACTATGTGGCATTAGTTTCACTGCAAGGGCTCGCGCAACACGCATGTCAAGTTTAAAATGTGCGCGGTGCATTCGATGCCTGTAGCAGAGTAAAGAAATGTTTCCGACCACACGCTCCTATATAAAAAATTATCATCCTGGTGCGGCCTACCATCCCTTAAAATTAATGTATTGAATTCCCAAGCAACCTTTATATGATTGGTGTATTGCAAATAAACTTTATGTAAATGCAGATAAAATATTTGATCTGCAAATTAAAATAAGTCCTACATTAAATGAGGTTAGTTATTTAAAATTTCTGGGCATTAATATTCATTCAACCAAACTGGGAAGACCATACTGACATTGTGGCTGGTCAAGTTGCAAAGGATATCTTTATGATTGAAGCCCTGAAAGATAGTGTTACTATAGAGATCCTTCTTGATTTGTGTTATGCCCATGTACATAGTATCTTATGGTACTACTGTATTACTCTTTGGGGTAATTCACATTTAGCCAATAAGTAATTTGGCTTATAAAAAAGAGTTACTAGACTTATATGTGGAGTACTTTCCAGCACTCATTTCACTTTTTGTTAGCTTAATAATATTGTCATTACCTTCAATTTATGTTTTAAGTGTTTTAGTGTATATTAAATCTAACTTCTCTGATTTACAGGATGTTACTTCTGTACTAGGAATAGATAAAATTTATTGTAACTTTAGATTGACACAGAGTAGTTTTATTTACCAAGGTACAAAGTTTTGTAATATATTGCCTAATCATGTTAAAACTTAAAAGTCTTGCCTTTGGGTAAATTCAAGATTAAGATTAAGAAACTCTTGCAAGTAAAATGTCTTTACACTGTTGATGAATTTTATGATTTAGATCTTAGTGACTTTAAGTTAATTATTGCATTTTTTTGTGTTTGTCTTACACATTGTATGAGACATGGCAAATAAAGAATCAATCAATCATATATAAAAAATTAATTCTTGATTGTCTGTCCAGCACACGATTACAATGTGGTGGAAGGATAAGTAGCGAGTAGCCTGAAAGTAGAACATTAGCATGTCTTCCGTGTTGTAAGTAACCGTGAATGGACTATAGTTATTGTGCTTCATGGCACATTGAGGTGTTGTTGTGGTGGGTGCAGGTGTGCCTGGTGGACTTCCAAATGGCGCGTTATGCCTCCCCGGTGCTGGACCTCACCTACCTACTGTACTGCTGCACCTCCCTGGCCACGCGCCGCACGCACTTGGACGACTTGCTGGCCCACTACCACCGCACCCTAGTCGAGGCACTGCGGGACCTGGACGTGCGGCCAGACCACGGAGACGCTCAGGACCTGCACTCCGACAAGCTGTGGCAGCTGTGAGTCCCCCCCCTCCTACCTGTCACCAGCACACTTCCCACAGACATTAGCATATTCCCTCTATATGCTCTTGGAGATTACATTTGCAGGGTACTGAGTACATGTCAGCTGTGCAGAAACCATTCTATAAGGCACAGCACTGAACCGCAACTATCCAAACCAAGTGATTTAGACTAATGGTTATTACGTGAATGTGCACTTTGAAAAGTCAAGCTACTACACTTCCTCTGACTGACTAAGTTTTAATGCAAAAAGAATATTTTCATGTTATGGGGGAAAAAATGTGTTTACAAAATTTTCAGCCTGTAGAAAAACCAAAGTTTATATCACAGTTTGATCACACAATTTAGACAATTCTGACAGCCATTTTGAGAGTAGCGTTCTGGATATGCGCAAAAGGGGAAAAAAAATCCTTACAGCATGATGCATTCAATTGGTGGAGAGTGGTTCAGGTGGTTATTAACATTGGAGTCATGAGAGCAGATGAGTATGGAGCAGCGCTAGAATGCAAGGGTGGGGGTTAATGGGAGATCTCCAAGTCACCTTGCTACCTAGTGGTATCATTTGACACAATTCCCATGTGTGAAAATCCGGAAGTGACCCTGCCAAGAATTGAACCTTGTTTGCCTTGGTGGCATGCAAGCACTCTAACCNGAGTGACCCCACCAAGAATTGAACCTTGTTTGCCTTGGTGGCATGCAAGCACTCTAACCACTGCAGCCCCACATTTAGTTTGTGACAGTCAAAATGCTCTTTGTGTGTCCATTTCACTTTTAAATCTAAAACGACATGATTTATTTTAACTGTAATAAAAATGTGTTACTGTAAAACAATGTTTTTTATATTTAAATTTTTTTTATATTACAAAATTGTTTTGGAAAAAAATTAAAAATCACATTATACTGTGTTTATGTACACTTGGAAAAGTTTTCTGAATATTGTTTTGTTGTGCCCACTAAATGGCTAACAATATTATGCAACATATGGCTAGTGATGCGAGATTCTTGTAGACATGTCGCAATGCAATAATGAAAATATCACAATTCAAGTGATGCATCATGCAAAAATTGTGAATCATCATCATGCCACAATAAAAATTGTGAATCTTTGCAGCAATTAAAATGCTAACCTTTATGCAGTGTTACAAATGGTTAATTATCAAGCCACAATAAATATAGTAAAATATTGCACAGCAATAAAAATTTTGACATTTAACACTGCAATATAAATAGTATTATATAAAGCTGGTATAAAATTTGCAACATATATTACAATAAAAATAATGTCCCGCAGGGCAATAAAAATCATAATACTTCACACTGCAATAAAATTTAATTGCAATATGTAACACTTTAAATGTAATCTTATTATCTATCATTGCATTGTAAAAACACCTTTCAGAACTTTCACAAATCTATGCAATAGAAGTCACAATATGCTACTATAGTGCTTTGATTGCAAATACTTTTTCAGTGTTGAAAAAAGAAGACTTCAAAAAATATTGTGTTACATGGTAAACATTTTGACATTGCATTAGTAAATACATGATTTTATTTTTAGAACAAACTTTTGGAAAAAAAATCAAAACCCGTAAAATGCATACATTTTAACGTAAGCAAAGTTTGCAATATTCAGTGAAGTTAGCAGTAAATTAGGATAAATTATTCCATATACAGCGTACTCCATTTATCTTGATCACCCACAATAACTCCATACTGGGGCTCCAAATGAAAAAGTGTGTCATACAAAAATTTTATAACTGGAAGGGAGAAATAATACTGTTGGGGAGTCAGCCTTATAGTATTATTTATTAGTGAGATTCGAGTACTAACATCAGTTTTTATAAATGGTGCCATGTATCTATTGGTTAAAAGTTCAATGAAGCTCGTCAAGACCTATTTAAACATGTAGCACAAAGACTGTGCTACATGTCTTTGTGCTAATAGACAAGACATGTATATAGCAGTTGTGGTATTCCAACAGCTAGTTGGAATACCACAACTGAAATTTGGTTAAAAAATGTAGAGCCTCAGACTTTACTTACACTTCTTTTGCAAGCACTCCAATAAGTTTCATTTTTTAATCTCAACATGAATGGTGCAAAATATTTTGTGTAACAAGTAATGACTTCAACTCAAAATGTGCTCAGCTCCGGGGAAATAGAATTTTGCAGTATGAGCGAGCTCCTTTTATTGTAAAAGAACATAAGCTACAATTTCAAAAGAATTTCTTTGCCACTGGGTATTTGAACCAAAGATTTTATGGTGTATTCGTACACTACCATGGCTTATTTATGGACGTGCAACTGAATGGCGACCTTTGAGGTTGTTAGGGCATTTCCTTCAAAACATGAATTTCTAAGTTCTTCGCAAGAAGGCTGTGGATGAGTGTGCAGTCTTAGATGTCAGTTCCAACTAGTTCATTGGCCTACCAACAAACGCTAATAAGACCAACAAAATTTAAAAAAATACAAAGGAATGCATAGGCATTGGGTTTGGCAATGGGAAGTGCAAACAGTCTACACAACATTAAAACCATTTTTAATTTTTGGGTTGTTTCAAACATACAAACTGTTAGCAAATACAAAATTGGCAACATTTTTAAAATTTTCCTAATGACATGATGCAATTGGGGGTACAGTTGCACCCCCTGTACTCTGCCCTCTTCTCCTGTGTATGCCTGTGGATGAATGTGTCCACAACACACTGCGAGCTTCACTCATACTCACCTCTGTTCTTCCAGCCTGTTGGCGGACATGCATCGGTGTGGGCGCTACGCTCTGGGGCTGGCACTCGACATGATCCCCATCTCAACCTGCGACTCGGAGCAAGCACCCGACCTGTACGTCACGTGCCGCGAGGACGTCACCTTCCTGAACCAGGAGTCCTNCCCCTGTACTCTGCCCTCTTCTCCTGTGTATGCCTGTGGATGAATGTGTCCACAACACACTGCGAGCTTCACTCAAACTCACCTCTGTTCTTCCAGCCTGTTGGCGGACATGCATCGGTGTGGGCGCTACGCTCTGGGGCTGGCACTCGACATGATCCCCATCTCGACCTGCGACTCGGAGCAAGCACCCGACCTGTACGTCACGTGCCGCGAGGACGTCACCTTCCTGAACCAGGAGTCCTNACCTGCGACTCGGAGCAAGCACCCGACCTGTACGTCACGTGCCGCGAGGACGTCACCTTCCTGAACCAGGAGTCCTGCTGCCACACCAACAACACCCCTGACTGGACCTCCAACGAGCAGTGTCGGCGCAAAATGACGGATCTTGTGCAGGAACTCATTGAAAAGGGTGACCTGTGACCTTTGCATTCCACCTACACAATTTGTAATGTGCCAAAATTTGTAACGTATATTAATGAACCACTTTCAAAAAATCATCAAAATGCCATACAGCATTAATTTAAAATGTTAAAATTGTAATAATATACATAGTGAATAATGGTTATGGTAAGAACTAGTTTTGATCAATGTCAAATGTTTTTTTTTTATATACACACTCATTTAATATCTGTGCGTCTGTATGACTGGTTTGTGTAACTTTGCAAGTTAAACTCTTGTCTCAAAAGACTAAACATCATCTTAAGCAACTAGAATCCTGAAAAATCTGACTATCTAACTGCTGTTTCTTGGAAGATTTCAAAAATAATTTCTGCTTATGATATATTTTGAATATTTATGAAATATATAAATGAATAACTTAAACTTGACTACCATGTAAAAAATGTGAATGTTGATCCCCAATAATGCAATATTACATTGTGAACCACACACATTTTTATAATTAATTAATATTTCTGTACTTTAAATTAACTGAAGTAATTTTCAATTTAGGCAATTTGAATAATAACTACAGGCAAAAAAATTGGTGCTGTAAAAAAGTTATCAATATGCACAAAATGGAAAAATTGCATTAACATATACTCCAGGGCTATTCAGTTATCTTTCCCATTGGGTCATTGACAAATAATTACAGNTGGAAAAATTGCATTAACATATACTCCAGGGCTATTCAGTTATCTTTCCCATTGGGTCATTGACAAATAATTACAGTGCTTGATGGGCAACACACAAAAACATTTCTGTACTTGCTAAAAACAAACACTAAGGTTTTGTGATATTTATCCTAATTTATTTGTAGTGGTACAGAAATATCTTCGACGACTAGTTTCCAAAAAATCCCTTACACAAATAGAAAATATTTATAAGTGCACACTCGCTTATTAAAAAGTTGTGACTCACTTGTACAAAGGCAGTTTATTTATGTGAAGATGTAATAAACAAAATAATACATAGTTTTTCACTAGTAATATTTACAGTTGGTGTTAAATAATGTAAATTGTATTGAAAAGTATGTATTAAAAACAAAAAATCACTGATAAAATATTTTGTTAGCGGGCCAGTCTGACAAGCCCGGCGAACCACATGGACCTGCAGGCCGCTAATTGAATAGCCCTGTAATATTCTGAATAAGGTATTGTAAGCCTGACTACTTTCGTAAGTTTATCAATTTTTACAGACATTTGTATACAATCACAATGTTTTGTGAAACAGACAATGAAATAAAATTAGTGACGGTAACAAAAAATATTATTACTTTTTTTTTTAACACATCCCTACTGTATCTGATTTTATCAGTTTTTTTGCCAAAACTTCTATTTTAGGAGTTTTATCAACATTTCTAGCACAAAAGAGCATCATAATAACTTCTAAAACTTGTTAAATTGTTACACATATATATGTGTATATTTAAAACTTCTTAAATTGTTACACATATATATGTGTATAATTGGGCAGCTCTTAACAGTGATGTCTGGAGAGGTTCTGGACTATTTTATGTATAAATTTTCCATCTCAGCTGGGTTGCATGTTGTCTCGTGACAATTACATTGTACAGGGTTTTATGTTGCACAATAAACAGGACCAGATCATAGAGGGCTCCAAACGACTTAACTACTAAATCCGTTCATTAATTCTTAATTATTTTTTAGTTTGGGACTTAACCATTACTGGCTCACCTTCCTCACAAATATATCAGTAACATTAACTATCACTACCACTGAAAATGCCCCAAAAAAAAAACCTCAAAGCACCAGTGTAGTCTTGGGAAATGCCAACCAGTAGGTAGTGAGACTATGCTCCTAGACTAGCAGAGTTACCTGCACTATGAAATGAAAGTCTGTAGAAAGATACCTGGTCGCATTTGACTATAGAATACCAGGCAACTGTTGGCGCAGTTAAGGATAAGTTCTATGACCTGCCAACCCTACCCTCCCTGATTTTGGAAATGCTTGTAGCACAGGAATGGGTGCCATGCTGTACCAAGGAGGTCCTACGGTGATTACAGAGTGATCAACTATGCTAGCATTGCACTAAAAATATTTGCGAGGGGAGGGGGGGAGTATATGTATCAATGTCAATGAGAGGAGAGTCTGGCAGTAGTATGGGCTAACAATAAGTACTGCCACTTCTTTGGAGGCTTGGCCACTCATTCTGCGCACTGATAAGACCCTACTAGGATTACAACTACTGAAAGTAGTACACAAAATACTGACATTTTTACTACAAAAGTTATTATTCACAACTGAACATTGCATGATGGAAGTGTCATGCCACCCAGCTAGATCAGCAATGCAAAATTGTTACAAAATACTGTCGCCCAAACTAGTATCTCATGTGAACCCAAAGGTGTGTATGCAGTAGTAACCGTACCATGTAACATAACTTGTAATTATGTTACGTTGTTACAGCCCGAGTTTACAACCCATTCCTTAGAATGTGACGGCAAGGCGNGATGTGACGGCAAGGCGTTCCGTTGTCACTTTAGTGAGGGCAATTGAGGTACATAGACATGCAAATGGCTGCAGCAGCACACATTCATCCACACTATGCACTAGAAAAAAGCCACCGTGGTGGCGGCGGCAAATATATAGAGTGATTAAAATTCATTAGCCAGTAGCCACTAAATTCCAGAAGACTACACAACTCACCTCTATACTATACATGGGCACACACACCGGAAACACGTCAAAACACCATTTGCCAATCAGAACCTGGTAACCTACTTGCCAGCCAGCAGCCCAGCCAATAGGAAACCTTAAACAACACGCAGTAGCTAATCAACACAAGTATTGTACCCAGAGACTCGCACAGCCAATAATAGAATGGGTATGCCAACATAAAACTGCCTTGTAATTTTGCCTGTTTGTATTTATGTAATGTGTACTGAAGGACCACTTTTTGATAAGTTACGTGGTTACAGATCTTGTGTACGCACCTTGACAGGAATTATGAACTGCAGGTAGTGTCCCAAGAGTGACAGCAATAGGGGAAAACCTGCCTCCGAATGAGTTGAAGAGGGATAATGAACAACCAACAGGTGAGATACAGTATGTTACTGGCTGTGCACCCAGGGATATGAGTCTTTATGGAGAAACATTCTGAATTGTACAAGAAGGACAAGGTAGTAGCCACTCTGACAAGGTTGCATAGGCACAGCCATGGGGCAGACCAGGTATGCACAGGACCACCCGTTAGGACAGTGTTCTCCACTGTGGCTTACAATCCACCAAGTACATGATAAACATTAAACTATGTAATGGCATTTTTAATTTATAGTTGTTAGTGTCATTCAGGGTGTCCACTAAAATTCCATTTTCAAATTCCCTGAACTTTTTCTGAAATACTTAAAAAGAATACCATATTTTTTTCACCACCGATAGAACAAATATACCATC
>NQII01011779.1:0-25767 GCA_002778355.1 Clitarchus hookeri
CTTTCACTCGCACTAACTACGGCCCGCGGCTGTCTGAGACGGCGGAACAACAGCGCTTTTTCGAAGAGAATTACTGCAGGATAGCCACTACTCAGCTGTGGAAAGTATTTCACCATTTGGGAACGTAGTGCAGATTGCCTTGTCACAACTGAGTGCACGCGGCCCATTGCGCCACTGTGTTGCACAAGCACTTCAAAACTCGAACAGGTTGCTGGTAAATAACTCTGCGAAATGATAAGGGTAGGAGGGAATCAAATAAACCACATATCATAGGGAATTCAAGGGTACGAACGCACCGTTTAAGACTTGACAAGCTGTAAAAAAAATAGCTGCATGAGTATTTATAGCTATAACGTCTACGTGGACGGATTTATTGGGTGTTTTGGAGAACAGGTTCTGTGGGCTGCTCGAGGATACTGCCATTACCGAGAGAGAATGTTATCTGGTTTCAGCACCTTGCGTTTGGATGTTCCGTTTAAAGGCCGCTTGGTTTATTGAGTGGAACTTTCATGCTAAAATTATATTACTTATCTAGCCCAGAGGGGAAATTTCTGTAGCAGCTCAGGACAAATTTCCCTGAAAATTACACATTAAGGATATCCACAAAGATACTGGGTAAATGAACACAGTTGTTGTAGTCCCCCGTTCAGAATTCTTTATAAGGTATTACTGGTAATAACACCTAAACATTCTCAGGAGAAGAGACGATGGAAAAATTATGTTTCAATGCGCCTTATTTGGCCAAAAGACAAGCTAAAGAAATTTTGTTTCTAATGTTTGGAAAGACAATAGGGAAAATTGCTTGTTCCGTAATAACCCAGATAAATAATTCTTGCAAGCATTTCTACTGAATTGAATTGTTCATCTGCTAGAGGACAACAATTCTTCCTTGTTAAATTGTTATGCTACTGGCAGGCAAGAAGTTGAAATTAGGGTAGTGATCGTGATTGTTTCCAATTTAATATTTTGATGACAGCAAAACAGGTGTTGTGGTGTTTACAGATCTTTGTTCCGTCACAAATTATCCCGACTCCATTTGACACTCTGGAAAAGAATTAAACTGGTTATATACAAATAATTTAATTTGGAAGGCAAACAACAAAATGTATTCTTCCCAGTAGAAATGTAGATTATTGAAAGTTATTTCACTGCTTCCCTCTTCTTCTAGTTGTCAGTTATGTTTGGTGAGATTATTATTGGTACTCGCCGTGTGAATCTTGGATCAACTAACTCGGGGAAAAATACCGTTTTTACTTTAAAAATTCAATTTCGGCATTTTTTTTGTGTTCCAGTATTCATAATTTCTTTCTATTCTGCCACTCCTTATTCTTAGTGGTATCCAGAGGCCAAAAAATAAATATTCTCTGCAAGTAACATGTAACCTGTAGATAAAAACCGTGATTTTTTTCATGTTTAAAATGTTTCTTGATCTGTCAGTATTCCATGCTGTGAATTTCTTTATTTGAACTATCTCTTTGAGTAGCATATGTGATGCACACGATGAGCACTTAGTTTGAACAATTCCACCTTCTTCTACAAGCCCATCTGTTGAATTGGCAATTTTGCGTGTTAGCAAATTGATTAAATTTTGAATGTTAACATATATTACACAATGAAGGTAATTTATGCATTAAACAAATTAATTAATTACGCAAAAAAGGTGAATAATTCTGTGCAATTATCACAGTACATAATTTTAAAACTAAATATATTGACATAATCAGTTCAACAACTTTATATCGTAATTTTACTGTTTAGTTTCCACAATCACACTTTGTTCTAACTTTATATTTTTCGAGCAGTGCTAATATTGATTTATTATATCTGTGAACATTCAGCAAAAAAAAAAGGGGGGGAGGGTAATTTCAGCCAGTGCATCACACTACAAGAAGTATGATCTAGCAAATACTAAATAAAACACTAAAAAAAAATAATTAAACATTTTAAATAAATGTAGAAATAGTGATTGTTTCCATTAAATAACCTGATGACAGAAATACATGTGTTGTAGTGTTCCGTCCGTTACACATTATCCTGACACTCAATGTTCCATTTTAAAACTGGTCTCCAATATTTGTTATAAACTTTGTATCGTAAGTCGTATGTAAGTTTTTTCCATCTTTTTCAGGATTAACTTGCAGTAAGAGGTTGTCGATATAATGTATAAACATCCTATAGACACCATCTTGCTCAATTCCTCGTTAATTTTAATACATGCCTCAAAATGTAGAATTCAAGTACGTACGAAAATAAAATTTTACTGGTTACGTTTTTTAGTTACAGTATGTCTTGTACTTGTCTGTATACGGCCAACATTATATTAAGTTGCGTCAACAAAATGTTTGGTTGAATAAATAAAACTTGAAAAGCAACAAAATTAATTTTGTACATCTAACAAGATACACGCTTGAATAAACAAAACCTCTGTGTTGGGACAAATGAAATAAGACTGCCCAAAATAATTAGTTGAATGAACTGTATTATTTGTTTGGCCACTCATTGGATTGCCTTCGCTCTAAAATACAGCACAAGAGATTGTTTGCAATTTTCGTGACAATTAGGATAGAACAGTGTTTGCTAGTGCATTTATTTATGCTTAGTAAAGGTATACACGTTCTAATAAAACGAGTTCAACATGAAACTAAAACGTAAAGCTTTAAAACTTAAAATATTTATTTGCGCAAGTTGTCTATCATTTTAATGTACATTTTTGAAAAACATTCAGTTTTTTTTCACTAGTCATTTTAGCTCAGGTAATTAAGGCGTAGCTCTCAGGCCCAAGCGATTATGATTCGAATCTCGGTCGGGCTTGCAGCTTTATTATATGTTAACCGAAACATTTTAATGTTCGCAGAGCAAAACAAATATTTTGTTGCACCAACCAGATCTTTGTTTGGAGCAACAAAATAAAAACAACCTTGCCATTTTTTCGTTCAGTAAATTCATTATTTGGATCATTGCATCATTTACTGTGAAACTGTTGATAACATGATTTTTGTTTCTGTTCGAGAATATCTATAATCAGATACTAAAAAAAAAGTATTTATTAAACGCTAAAATGGCTGTTATTAATATTGCCATTTAATCTTGATTTTCTCCAAGATCCCTTTGTTTCTATGTCAAACGTCCCAACCAAGACGGAAAAAACATGCACGCTATCCCAACCATACAAATGATCAAGTAAAATATTTCTCGATCATTTAAATAATAATAATAAAAATTAAAAATTAAAAGTTTAATTTTTAGAATGTAATGAATCACAATTTCCTTTGTACATAATTACACGTTTTAATATATTTCAGAACAAATATTAACTATTTAAAAATCATTTGAAGAGCCTGCGTGCAAAATTGGAATAACAACCCCGATGTACGGCGTATTTTTGGCGAGAAAATTATGTCTTTCGGGCTAATTCCTCCGAAAATTACAGCCAGGAGTTTTGCAATACATTTAATTGAATGTATTATAAAGTACGTGAGTTTAAACCACAAACTAGTGGCTGTTATTAAGTTGATAAAATATCTTAAACCTCACAAACATGACAAAGTATGAAAGCTGCCTGTTGTCGGGTCGGGAAACTAGCGACACAGGTGCAGAGAATTTACGAAATAGTTTCACCGCTACTATAGAATTCTTAACGTTCAATAATAATATGCATGTGTGCTCTTCGCTGAAGGGCACATTCAAGGGCGCATCCGTGCCCTTACCGCTAATTTGGGCAGCGACAGTGTGATTTCACAGCTTCAATCCACTTTTCTACGGAAATACGCCAGGTAATGGCACTTGGCTTCGACCAAACAATAGTCTCATAAAAAGAGAAACTTTTAAAATTGGTGGGTTTTTATTTTATACTCTTAAGAGTTAAAATTGGCGTAGTTGTAATATGTCCATATTTGTCACTTTTGCACTGTTATTATTTGTAACAGTTTTGCAGCTTTTTCCTGCCATTTTATGGACACTGTTTTTCGTAAACAAACCGAGGCAACATAAGAAAATGAATTTAATTAATTCGTTTTTGTCGTATGTGTGTTAAAAATTGGGAAACACAGGCTAGTGCTAGAAATCATCCCTATTTCGTCACGAAGGGATCAAGGGCATTTGGGGAATTGTGGGTACTGAAGCTATCAAAGGCAATTGAACGAGGTTACGCCGCAGTGCATTCGGATATAGCCCATGTAACCTGTAATCTGCAGACAGGTGCACGTACCGAACAGCTCGCTGCGAATTCGACGCTCTCGACTTCGCTTTCAGCGCAGGCGATAAATCCCGCTCGCCGGCATTTGCGATTCGTCGCGGCGCGCCGCTCTTGATACCCCCGCGAAACCCCGCAGCACGTCTTTTCTCGTGCAGGTCCGGAGTGGCGGCCCCAGACGCCCCAACCTGGCTGCGGGAACTCCATCCGCGGCATTTGGCTGCCCTGGAAATGTAAGGGGGGTCATTCCTTTCTCGAACAACGAGAAGTAATGTAGTCGGCGAAACTAGATTGTTGGTCCATTACCAAGTTTTCCAAAGTATCTTTTTTTTTCTAAACTACTCTAAAACTAAGTGTTATGTGTGCCCGCGGTAGGAACGGGGGATTATTGCTTCTCAGTACTAAGCCCCATACGCCTACAAGGGAGGGAAATCATGCAATGAGACATGCATCGCGGCAGCGAGGGATTGGGCTGCGATGGCCACGATTCGGCCATGAAAACCTTCCTAAAAATATACTAAAAGGAGAAAGAGAAAAACCGGCATAGGCACCGTAAAATCCTTTTCGACAGGATGCATTATCAAAATTATCAGAAAATGCTACAGGAGACAGATGGGTGGAAACTATGCTCTTTATTAGTAGGTAGAGAAAATGCTAGTAGAGAGGGGTGGGTCATCTCTTATTTGTACGGTGCTGGCTTAACCAGAGTATAAAAATGGTATCCGACGGAGTTTAGAACTCACGTCCAAACGTTACGCATTATTAACGGACACCGCGACTCAACCACTCTACTACCAGTTCACACTAGTCCCGAGTATCGTGAAGTTACCGCCCTTTATAGGACCCGATTTGTTCTAACTTTATATTTTTCGAGCAGTGCTAATATTGATTTATTATATCTGTGAACATTCAGCAAAAAAAAAAGGGGGGGAGGGTAATTTCAGCCAGTGCATCACACTACAAGAAGTATGATCTAGCAAATACTAAATAAAACACTAAAAAAAAATAATTAAACATTTTAAATAAATGTAGAAATAGTGATTGTTTCCATTAAATAACCTGATGACAGAAATACATGTGTTGTAGTGTTCCGTCCGTTACACATTATCCTGACACTCAATGTTCCATTTTAAAACTGGTCTCCAATATTTGTTATAAACTTTGTATCGTAAGTCGTATGTAAGTTTTTTCCATCTTTTTCAGGATTAACTTGCAGTAAGAGGTTGTCGATATAATGTATAAACATCCTATAGACACCATCTTGCTCAATTCCTCGTTAATTTTAATACATGCCTCAAAATGTAGAATTCAAGTACGTACGAAAATAAAATTTTACTGGTTACGTTTTTTAGTTACAGTATGTCTTGTACTTGTCTGTATACGGCCAACATTATATTAAGTTGCGTCAACAAAATGTTTGGTTGAATAAATAAAACTTGAAAAGCAACAAAATTAATTTTGTACATCTAACAAGATACACGCTTGAATAAACAAAACCTCTGTGTTGGGACAAATGAAATAAGACTGCCCAAAATAATTAGTTGAATGAACTGTATTATTTGTTTGGCCACTCATTGGATTGCCTTCGCTCTAAAATACAGCACAAGAGATTGTTTGCAATTTTCGTGACAATTAGGATAGAACAGTGTTTGCTAGTGCATTTATTTATGCTTAGTAAAGGTATACACGTTCTAATAAAACGAGTTCAACATGAAACTAAAACGTAAAGCTTTAAAACTTAAAATATTTATTTGCGCAAGTTGTCTATCATTTTAATGTACATTTTTGAAAAACATTCAGTTTTTTTTCACTAGTCATTTTAGCTCAGGTAATTAAGGCGTAGCTCTCAGGCCCAAGCGATTATGATTCGAATCTCGGTCGGGCTTGCAGCTTTATTATATGTTAACCGAAACATTTTAATGTTCGCAGAGCAAAACAAATATTTTGTTGCACCAACCAGATCTTTGTTTGGAGCAACAAAATAAAAACAACCTTGCCATTTTTTCGTTCAGTAAATTCATTATTTGGATCATTGCATCATTTACTGTGAAACTGTTGATAACATGATTTTTGTTTCTGTTCGAGAATATCTATAATCAGATTCTGAATAACTTCTGTGTAACGAAAGTGGCTACTAAAAAAAAAGTATTTATTAAACGCTAAAATGGCTGTAATTAATATTGCCATTTAATCTTGATTTTCTCCAAGATCCCTTTGTTTCTATGTCAAACGTCCCAACCAAGACGGAAAAAACATGCACGCTATCCCAACCATACAAATGATCAAGTAAAATATTTCTCGATCATTTAAATAATAATAATAAAAATTAAAAATTAAAAGTTTAATTTTTAGAATGTAATGAATCACAATTTCCTTTGTACATAATTACACGTTTTAATATATTTCAGAACAAATATTAACTATTTAAAAATCATTTGAAGAGCCTGCGTGCAAAATTGGAATAACAACCCCGATGTACGGCGTATTTTTGGCGAGAAAATTATGTATTTCGGGCTAATTCCTCCGAAAATTACAGCCAGGAGTTTTGCAATACATTTAATTGAATGTATTATAAAGAACGTGAGTTTAAACCACAAACTAGTGGCTGTTATTAAGTTGATAAAATATCTTAAACCTCACAAACATGACAAAGTATGAAAGCTGCCTGTTGTCGGGTCGGGAAACTAGCGACACAGGTGCAGAGAATTTACGAAATAGTTTCACCGCTACTATAGAATTCTTAACGTTCAATAATAATATGCATGTGTGCTCTTTGCTGAAGGGCACATTCAAGGGCGCATTCGTGCCCTTACCGCTAATTTGGGCAGCGACAGTGTGATTTCACAGCTTCAATCCACTTTTCTACGGAAATACGCCANCGTGCCCTTACCGCTAATTTGGGCAGCGACAGTGTGATTTCACAGCTTCAATCCACTTTTCTACGGAAATACGCCAGGTAATGGCACTTGGCTTCGACCAAACAATAGTCTCATAAAAAGAGAAACTTTTAAAATTGGTGGGTTTTTATTTTATACTCTTAAGAGTTAAAATTGGCGTAGTTGTAATATCTTCATATTTGTCACTTTTGCACTGTTATTATTTGTAACAGTTTTGCAGCTTTTTCCTGCCATTTTATGGACACTGTTTTTCGTAAACAAACCGAGGCAACATAAGAAAATGAGTTTAATTAATTCGTTTTTGTCGTATGTGTGTTAAAAATTGGGAAACACAGGGAAACACAGGCTAGTGCTAGAAATCATCCCTATTTCGTCACGAAGGGATCAAGGGCATTTGGGGAATTGTGGGTACTGAAGCTATCAAAGGCAATTGAACGAGGTTACGCTGCAGTGCATTCGGATATAGCCCATGTAACCTGTAATCTGCAGACAGGTGCACGTACCGAACAGCTCGCTGCGAATTCGACGCTCTCGACTTCGCTTTCAGCGCAGGCGATAAATCCCGCTCGCCGGCATTTGCGATTCGTCGCGGCGCGCCGCTCTTGATACCCCCGCGAAACCCCGCAGCACGTCTTTTCTCGTGCAGGTCCGGAGTGGCGGCCCCAGACGCCCCAACCTGGCTGCGGGAACTCCATCCGCGGCATTTGGCTGCCCTGGAAATGTAAGGGGGGTCATTCCTTTCTCGAACAACGAGAAGTAATGTAGTCGGCGAAACTAGATTGTTGGTCCATTACCAAGTTTTCCAAAGTATCTTTTTTTTTCTAAACTACTCTAAAACTAAGTGTTATGTGTGCCCGCGGTAGGAACGGGGGATTATTGCTTCTCAGTACTAAGCCCCATACGCCTACAAGGGAGGGAAATCATGCAATGAGACATGCATCGCGGCAGCGAGGGATTGGGCTGCGATGGCCACGATTCGGCCATGAAAACCTTCCTAAAAATATACTAAAAGGAGAAAGAGAAAAACCGGCATAGGCACCGTAAAATCCTTTTCGACAGGATGCATTATCAAAATTATCAGAAAATGCTACAGGAGACAGATGGGTGGAAACCATGCTCTTTATTAGTAGGTAGAGAAAATGCTAGTAGAGAGGGGTGGGTCATCTCTTATTTGTACGGTGCTGGCTTAACCAGAGTATAAAAATGGTATCCGACGGAGTTTAGAACTCACGTCCAAACGTTACGCATTATTAACGGACACCGCGACTCAACCACTCTACTACCAGTTCACACTAGTCCCGAGTATCGTGAAGTTACCGCCCTTTATAGGACCCGGCGGACATCTGGGGAGGTCTCGGAGAGAGAAGTCGCAGGACAAACATCAAGAGGGGAAGAGGTGCGCGCGCAGCACTGGTCTCGCTATCAGCTGTCTCATAAACATCAGGCGGTACGTCCCTACTGCTCTCACCGAGGACTGAAGACCGGATATTTGTGGGACGGTGCACACGCTGCCGGGCCGTCCTGTTGTCGCTCCGCTACACGCCGATCCGTGACAGGCTACTGAGAACGAGGCAACTCGCTTGTCAAACGTCTACTGGCCACTGTAGTCACATGTGTTTTTAATTAATGACGTTTTTACTTAGTAACGTTAAAGTAAGAACTTTGGAACGAATCTTGGATTAAGACTCCTAATCATGAAACATGAAATTTATGAAACTAATTGTTAAAACTTGATTTTTTACAGCGAGTGTAATGTTTAAATTTATGTCCACTGAAGTAAATGTATATTTTTTTTATGGGCGTTAGAGCATGGATTTGCACACTGGTGATATATTTATATTCATAATAATTCCACGGTATTACTCGTATGCGACATGAATAACGTGATCAGTCCTATGGCAATGATAATTTTACATATGGCAGAAGGATACAAAATGAGGAGAAAAGTAAATCCTAAGCAGGTCTTTCGAATGTGCGTAATTAATCGTGAGCAGCCTATAGTATCACTGAATACAAAAAATAATATAGAAAGGGCGACATATTTTCAAATATTCTCAGCCCTTTTTAAGGCTAGCATTCTGCCTCGTCACAGGATTGTGCGAGTGTTTGATTCTCTTAGGAAGAGAGTGAATGTTGTCGTACGTAGTTACTCGTACAACGGCGCCGCAAGCATGGCAGCTGTTCCCTGTTGTCAGGTCGGGTAACTAGAGACACAGGGGCGGAGAATTTTTGTAATGGCCTCACTAAAACTACAGAATTCTTAACGTTCAATAATAATGTATATGCTTCAACCAAGCAAAACAGTGAAAATTTTACATACATAAACGTATTACAACAACGCCAATTCTAACTCTTAAAAGTAAAAAAAAAAAAAAGCAACCTATTAAAAAAAAATTCACTTTTAGTGGGACCAAGTCATGGTTGTACTTTCTCTAAATCGTTACCAACATTACTAAGATTAATCTGGCCAGCATTTAGATATAATGTGTGCAGTTACGACAGTATATTTTTCAAAAGCGCTCAATTTACTGTGGGTGAATTTCAATGCCAATAACTAATAAGCTGCATGCTATTTTTTTTCATATTTGTGCTTAGAGAAAAAAATTGCAGTAACAATGCATTTAGCTTCAACATCAACTTTGTACTCGAAAGAATATTGATGATCGAGTATACATTTTAGTACGTTAAAATCTAATATAAACATCATTTCTAAATAAAATACAAATAAATAAGAGAGTTTTACATATAAGTTTTTTGCTGTTAATACTTTCAATTTGCAACGTTTGATAAGCTTTACAGAATAAAAGTTGAAAACGAAGTTTAAGAACTGAATTTTCGAAAGTTTTCTGTCGGCGCTTCACAGTGAGCTCTTGTGCGACGGCGAGAGTGGTATGAGGTGAGAATGGAGCAGTGGCGGAATGAAGGAAGGGGGAAACGTGAGTACTCTGAGAAAATTCGTCAGTGAATGGTAACGTCCACCACGTTTCCCACATGTGAAATGTAGGTGATCCCGCTGGGTATCGAAACTGGTTTGCCCGGTTTGGAAGCGTGTATATAACGCGCCCCTCATTAAGTAGCAGAGAACGTTTTCAAACTGCAAATACAATTACACTTAAATAAACAACAAAAGGAAATGGTTTTATGTGGTACTACGCCAATGTCCCATATCTTATGCCAGACGTTGTTAATTATCTACTAGAATTTGTTGTTTGTTACCCAGCAGACAATTCTAAGTTCAGTGCCTTCCCGTCTGCAATAGTAATAATATTTTAACGGATGGCAAACAAAAATTATTTATAAGCTAATGTCGGTCCATAGCAAAATATCGTCTCAGAACATGTTATATAATCAAGTAATAGTCTTGGATCTAAAAAATTTCAGTTGTAGTATTGATGATATCTTAAGAAAGATTGTAGGACCCAATATAAGTAGGGCTACAAAAAGAAATTAAAAGTTTAAAAATCAGTAAAATCTTACTCCCCCGGCGGAATCCGTAAAACTGTTATCATTATGTAAGTGCCAGAATTTTCCAATTTATCAAAGATTTAAATCTTCTGATTAACAGCTAATTACACTCATTTATCATGTATTTCGCATATTTGGCTGATAGTTGAAACATCTTAACTAAATCTTCATTGGATCACATTTCGCTTGCTAAAATCATTCATTCGGTTTATACGGTATCATGCTCACTCATCAATACGTCTGAAAATGCTACAAGTTGTAACATTTATTAACATTTGCGATTAAAATATCCGTCCGTTGTTTGTGTAGTATAAAGTCACGGATGTAACGTTTATCGGAAAATGTTTTCTTCCCTTATTCGTTTTGTAAAAAAGCGGCACGTTTTTGCCTGTCCCATCTGCAGTATATTTTATCGTGTTCAACGATACTTGAAGTTATATTTCATGTTGGTGTATTGGGTTTGTATCCTACAATTCACATAATAATAAATAATAATTTTTATTGACGAAATGCTTAGAACCTTTAATTTAATGCACTGTACGTGCACACAGGCCATCCCGGTTAGTACCACCAGGGCTCACAGTCGAAGTTATCATAACCAGTCCTGGGACAGGTTTGAGGATTTCTCGCCCCATCGTGGGCTAGAACCCGCGCCATCAGGTTATTGTCCTTTATCATACAGGCCAACAGAAATTCAACAACATATTTAAGATGTACTTAGCTCTGTGGCATTTACTGACGCTGGTTCGAGGCGTTGACACATTTACGTTTAATGATAAGAACTCTTATATTGTAAATATGGGACACAAAACTTTATAGTGATCCCACCGCATATTAGTTGCGACAAAAAACAAGTGAATGATGACACTGTTCGTAATTAAGAATCCGAAACAGTAAATTGAAAAATTACAATTTGACGAGTTCAATAGAGCACGACCAGATGAGTAATGGTTGTGCGAGCCGATGCCTAGAGGCGTAAGCCAAATTGTATAATTTGTATAATGATGATACAGTGGTTCATATACCAGTAGCTTACGTTTAAATAAGATTTTATGTATAATTTAAGTAATATCGAATATTTTACACCTACTGAACAACAGAAACATTCTTGAAAACCCCTGATTACTTTTTTTTCTGCCTTGTATATTTTCTCTCATAATACGAATTGAGATGAGTTGAGAGATTTGTGCTGCTCTTAACAACGAGGTATTGGGAGCCGATGAGGGTAAATGAGATGATAATGGAGCAGCACCGGAATGCAAGGGCGGGGAAACGGGAGATCCCCGAGAAAACCCGCCGACCAGCGGCATCGTCCGGCATTATTCCCACTTGGCGGAAATCCGGGAGAGACCCGGCGGGGGATTGGGCCCGGTTCGCCTCACTGGGAGACCAGCCGTTTAACCACTCAACTACCGCGGCCCCTGTCATAATACGAGATTATTCTCTCATAATTGTGCTTTAATTACACTTATCTAAACTGTAGTGGATCTAGTGAATAATAGTTATTCTTGTGTCTAAACATCATGTGAAATTAAAAATAAATACGAAGTTATTCATGTTGAGACGGTATTAGTGACAAAATAACATGGTTACAATTAACACAAATTTAAACTCTCAATTTTAATAAAACTTTAAGGTATGTAAATACTTCTCCTAATTTTGTGTATTTTTTCTTTAACTCCTCCAGTTAGTCTTTATGTAAGAACATAAATATTAAAGGCTGATTTTAATGTATTCACTTAACCGTGAACTACTTTAACGTATTTTCTGTTACTTCTTTCGAAGTTGTACTAATTTGTATACTTAACAAACAAGCACGAAAATCAAGACGACATTGTAAAACTAATTAATGTATGGCCCATCACATGACACGGTAGGCGGTTTCTTGAAGAGGGCAGAATGCCTGTGCAGCCAGCATTATGAGGAGACTCTGCTTAAGTATTTAAGTAGGGAGTACTCATGTGCCTACTTGCCACTGCTCGACTGGTAATACAGTCTGTAACAGTAGCATTTAATATGAATATACTGGCGCTGGATGTAGACCATCCAGTTAACTAAGAGGTACTTAGCAGCCTCAGCTCCCCCGGTTGCTTATATATAATATGTATTATATATATAAGGAAACGTTTCGTATTCATCACACATATTAGTCATCAAAGAAAAAGATATTGTTCTGTTCCATTGTGCGATATTCCATGCAAGACAGTCATAAACATAAAATACTTAATTAGAAAAAATTTAATGAACCAACAAGTTTAAATTTACTTTTTGCACCTCCCTTTAATAAAACAACTTTTTTTAGAATATTTTTTTGCATACATAAGCGTGCAATTAATAGTATTACATTAAAATTTTCTTAAAGAAACGCTGCCTAGTTTTTGTTTCAATTTAATGTCTATTTGCAGTTTTATGACGTAATTTTCTCAAAATTAAAATTTATTAAGACAAGAATTTATGGTTAAAAATGTTGCGTACTTCTAAAATTAGCATGAGCCAACTGATGTCAGTATACTTGTAATGTACCTCCTTATCGCTATAGTAATGACTAAGAAAAAAATTTATTTCATAGTTTTATCTTAGAAACAGCGAAATCTTATATAAATTTTACTTAATTATCAAATAATCATGTTTTGTAAGATACTATAAGATTTCTTTGAAAGGTTTTCTTTAAAACGCTTTCACATATTTTTGAGTCTAAGAAATTAGCATTAACTATAACTTTGTGGCTTAGAAAATATATATTTGCGGGATTTTTGTTAAAATATAACATTATTTTACTTAAATGTTACTAAAATGTTAGCGAATAGTATTTTTTTTAGTTACTTAGTGATGCTTACATTTATTTTCTTTAAATCTTCCCAAATATTTCTTCTCACAAAATATAATTTCTTTGCAGTAATGTATTTTTTATTATTGTCATGTCTTAATATTTAAACAGATTACTAGCAGCAGTTTGCCCCCCAATTTTATAAAAATGTGTAATGCCCAGAAGTACCTAATTTTTTCCACGTTTCACGAGTATTCGATGTGTAGGTATTTCCATTCGGTCACTTTCGTGGTGCGCGCGAAGCAAGTTATGCAACGTGAATGACGGCCGACAAATTTGTGTCCAAGATCCTAGAGAAATAGGGTTTTGCAGACCTCGTAGAGAAATTTAAAGGTAAGTTGATTGAAACAATTTTGTTTTATTTGTGTATTTTAATTTTTTTTAATTTTATGTTGGCTTTGTTTGATGAACCCTGGTAGGTGGACGAAGCGCAAAAGTTAAAAATATGTGAAATGTGTGTAACAAACAAATTTTACAGTAATTAAAGTGCAGAAATAACTTGAGTTCGGTTCAGTTGTTAGTCAACATTATTGGTCATATGAATACAGTTTTATAAGATTTAGAGGTATACAAAATTGCGTTATTTTAAAATAGGTTTAAAAAACCTGTATTAGATATTTGCATGGTTAGGACATGTCTAGTTAATGGAAAAGTATTNTTAGATATTTGCATGGTTAGGACATGTCTAGTTAATGGAAAAGTATTTAATATTTTAAAATTCTGCTTATAAACGATGTTGTCTTAGTTATGTATTCATTTGAATTCAAAGTGGGGTTGTGTAGATAGGTTATGTACTGACTAGGCCTACACATTTAATTGAACACATCATCCAGTTAGTCTTGTATTTAACTAGTGAACCAGCCTGGCTTCGCCAGGTAACAATTTGGTTTTTACAGCGATACTTTGAAAGACAAAAATGCTTACTGTGGGTCATCCTTAAAAGATAAACATATGCTCTCGCGGAATTTTCTGTAGATCCTTTTGAGAGCTACAATTCTTTAGTACATTAATTTGATATATCTCTTATGGTTTAGTCACCGCAAGTCACGTAAGCGCTCTAACATCGGGGTTTTTTACGACTTGATTAAAACGGTTCGAAATTTCTCTACTATTCTTACATTAAATATAAATAAATTATGCACTATAACCTTTCTCAATAAATTCTCAAAATGATGTTGAAAACGGTATCAAAATCCATTGAGTAGTATAGAAGTACTAAGCGAATACACAGATAGACGCGGATAAGCGACTATGTTTTATACTATTTAGAGGTACATAGAAGTTTCTGTAAAATTAATTTGATCCCCTGTTACAATAATTGTTTTATACATTGGCAGCTGTGAGCAATAAGTAGGCCTATTAATTAAAAATATTTTTGTCCACTTTGCATTAAGATACTGATAGTTACAAACTGTTAATCATGGAGTTAATTTACATTAGTGGTTATATTACATTGAATGTGCTCATTACATTACAATTTTTGTGACACATCATTAGCATTATGTATCAATTATACTCAGTAAACATGAATCAGGTCACAGAATACTATCAGCTTTGTTGTATTAAATTGTACGTTCCTTCCTCGGATATTGAATTTTCTAACATCTGCTTATCTGAATGTGGTAAGCTGTTAACGTAATTAGTAACCGTAAAATGTAAAGCCTAGACTACATTCACAACAGCACACGAATTGATCTCATATAACATAAAAGCAAAGATCCAGCAAAAAAATTTAAGCTACATTCGCACATTAGGTTGTTCACCACTGTCTGCAATTGCTGTTGCAATAGTTAGTACAAAGTTGATCGTGGTTACTGGACATTATCATGTTTACTATTTCTGTTAGAGGTTTTAATACTGCATTTTTCATTACTTAGGCCTAATTACTTTATGAGTAATCATATCAGAGCCTAAACTTTTGTTACTTATTGATGATTTATACAATGTCCTATTCATTTCCTGGTGTTAAAAATATTGAGGTGACCCTGTCAGCTATATTAAAATTAGAAATATAATAAAATGTGGCTATGAGAATCAGTGCAACATCACAGAGTTCAACTGATTTTGTGTGTATGAACACTCTAAGATTCTTATTGAAAGCTACAAAATGTGCATTTGTCTGTGGTAGAGTATGTACTAATAATAGTTAGCTTGGATGATCTATAATTTCGACTCACAACGAGACGTAACCTTTATTATTAATTTACAAAGTTCTGATGTAGTCTATAACTAAAACGTATATTGTAACTAAATTTTCCTAAAGCATGATACACACGAGTCATCTTCTTGAACAAGAAGGTGTACACCTTTCTTGTTCACTTCAGCTTGCACCGTGTGACTAAGCAACTTGTATGCATGTGGCTCGCCCACTAGACAATAGACGCATACCTGAAAGGAAAATGGGCGTGTACCCAAAAGTATCAAGGTAAGGTGTCTGTTTTTTTGTTAGTACTTAGTTAAAACTTTTAACTTGATGTCTACATTGGAAAGAGAAATTGATATCCTCGGTCTCTCATGAAAAATGCGATCAAATGAATGTGCATAACTTCGTGCAGTTATCCATAACTCTGTGAAAAGGTCATATATAACTTACAAAGATGGATGTTATCTTGCGGAAAATAAAAAAACTACATAGGAAGATATGTTCGAATTGTTTTTACGCTGCTCAAAGCTTTACTAAAAACCGTACAGACATTAAACGTTCCCATGTGCTGTAATTTTCAAAATTAATGTTTACATTTAATTGCATGGAAATTATACTTTACTTTATTAACCGAGTAAATAAACAATCGGTCCATATGATTAAGAATGTTAAAAATACCTGCAAAATATGTCTGTATAATATCGGATTGTGTACATTGGTTGTTTATTTGTATACAGTGCAGTTAGTCTGTATTTTGCTCCCATTAGGCCCTCAAAAGTAAAGTTTTTTGCTCAACTGAAATAGTTAGTATACAATCAGGGTAAGTATATTCTCTCGTAGCGTGCACATATCTCAGTAAGGTGTGGGCGCGGACTGTAGGTATAACGTTGAATTATTATGATATTCAGTCCGTCAGGAAGCAGATATCATGTCATAGCTGTTATTAAATTATTGAAAACATCTTTAAAATCGTTCGTAAGTAACATACAGGAAAATATTTTATGTTCAAAATGCTATCAAAGTGACATCAATTGTTAACTAATTTCTTTGTAAATACACATAAACGGTTGGTATAGTCCGTTCATGGTAAAGTGAGCACTTTTGAAATCGACCTTTTAAAAACGACACTGCCCCTACCTGCGTATACTTTAAAGGGCTGACTGACTGGCATGCACCCAGTAAAGTTGGCATCGACTGAGGGAAAGTAGTTACACGTCATAGTGTTGAATTAAAAATATTAAGTAAACATTTGTGAATAGTGAAATTATTTCTTTTATTTCCTGCTATTTTTAGTGTGCATTAAGTGTAAGAATTAACAAATTTATAAAATATTTACTTTGATAATAATTTTACAGTTGAACTTGACCGACGCACGAATAAAGTGATCAGGCACATGGCGATGTTATTTGTACATGAGGTGTAAGAATATACTATTTGCATACAAGTAGATTTTAACTAGGGCTTTCAAAAGTGCTCACTTTACCGTGAACAGCCTTTAACGAAATATTAGTCATGTGTTAGTCGCACTCACGAATATTACATTTTGAGTATAGCATATTTGAAAGTTTAGTCAAGATTTTTCTTCCAAACTTAGTGGTTTAAAGAGTTCGTTGTTTGTCGTAAGCTATTGCCTTCATAATGAAGACAACCACTTTCAACTCTACATGATTAGAAAATAATACTGCCACCGTAATCAACACACAACCACCGACACTAAACCTGTTGTACAAAGTGAGCAAAAAATTTGGCATAGTTGTGTCACGGTTAATTAAACACCTATTGAAACTCAGTATTTTATTTATAAACGCAAAATGCGTTTATTGCCACAGCTTTAAAAACCCCACTCATGCGATAGTCAAACGATTTATTGATAGTGTTATATAACATAAATATATTACTCTTTCACGAGTGTTTATAAAACATAAAGAGGACAATTTCAATGGCCGACTGTTAAACTGTTACATTTTTAAAATAATAATTTGATATGCGAAACTAATTTTCTTCCACTATTGTAAACTTCCCCGAAAAGTTTACTTTAAACAAAGATATAGTGAGGAAAATTTTGCAGATAATTATTCCAAAGGTATTCATTTAACAGCAAACCACCAGTGGCAGCTTCTTACATTAATACTGTAAGGATTGGGGAAGGTTTGAGGGGTGCTGAACACCGAAGGTCTTCAGCGCCGATAAAGATGAAGCGACGTGAGTTGGGAGTAGTGATGGAATGCTATGATGGATGAAACGGGAGTATCCCGGGAAAACCTATGGAACAACGAGTTTGTCTGCCACGTTTCTCTCAAAACGAAAATCTGGGGTTTGTCCCGCTGGGAATCGAACTCGGTTTGCGGTTGTGGGAGGAGCGTGGTCTACAAACCCCACAACCGTGACCTCTGCTTTAATTAAGGCTATCAACCGATTCACGCTCATAAACGTCTGTATTTCCAGCACTATTGCCCGAACGTAGTACTAGCCTACAAACACCAATGAAATTGTATTGTATAGAGCTTATTAACGTCCCCCGCTGTTATGTCTGAAGGTTTGTCATGGGACAGCTTAAAAACTAACTTATGACCTAATTTAAACTAACACCCATGTCTTACCTGGGATTCTAACCCAGAAGCTCCTGCACCCCATACCGGCGGCCCACCAACCGACTGCACCACGTGAGGTCGGCAAACACAACTGAAACATTTTCCTATGATATAAGGTGTGAAGATTACTTATTCGCTAACCTACCCAATGGAACCTTACAAGGTATCTTTACGTTCACGATTTACGCTTGTGACTGTAGTTGAAAAGAGAATATATACTTCAATTCATTTTATTAATACCATGAACCCGGCATTTAATAATCGCTAAAAATTGGTTTCAAATGTTGTTTTTTATGTGTGAACATAAACTTTAAAAGTAAAAGGAAGTGGCATATACTTGAAAATATGTGTAACGTTAAGTTTAATCAACTGTTACAAAATTGTGGAAATAAATAGTACCAGATAAATTAACTGTATATATTAAATGTTGAACGTATACCGTTTGTTATGATTTGTATGTTTTATGTTTTAGTCATGTATATATAATGTTACTGTTCTATACATACACTATTCATTCCCAAAGCTCTCGATGAACGATCTGCGGTTTACATACGTATGAATTGTTAAGGGAAACTGGCACGAACGGCATTCGTGTAAGCATACCTAACAAGTGAGGTTGTTATTTATATAAGTAATTTTTAGATATTCTGAGGCACAATACAAGTTTTCGCTTTTATTAAATGAGAATAAATACGCTTTCGTTTAAAGAACCACGCACTCTATTGTTACAATTCCCCGTCTCAGGTATAGTTTTGCAAGTGTTTCACATAAAATAAAACAGCCATCCAGTGCAGTCTATGGCCAAAACTGTAAATTACCCATTGATAATTTTTGTTCAGCTAAACGTTTAACTCACGACAGCGGTTCTTGATCGGCGAGTGTGTAGTCTGTTTGACGTTCTCATTAGACAAGCTGGTGCGAGGCGGAGAGCAATCTCACAAGGGCCTCATTACGGGCAGGACCGACCTGTAATGAGCGACGATGCCAAACGAATCGCAGGCAACCTTGGGCCTAATGCAGGCGTGCTCGTTCCCCACCGGCGGCGAGTCCGGCCATTAGCGTTGCTCCACTCGGGCGGGCGAACCAGGCCAGGGGTCAGCCGGCGCGGCGTTTACCCGCGATTGCGTGCGGGGGCACTCGGCTGCGCATCGCGCTCAGTTGTTTACCCAGCTGCCACCAGCACGAAGCGAAAGTAACTCCTTTTCTGACAGGTTTTCGGTGGCCAGACCACTACCACGGCTCAAGCTCAAACACCAGCAATTATCAGAATGTATGAGTACCGATTTCTTACTAAAGTGGTTACGACTCCGCCATAATCAAGATATTCAACCATACTTAATCTTTATATGCATAACAGTGCATAATTTAACCCAAAAAATTAATTTTCTATTGCGTTTGTAGTGGATACTGAGATTCAGAACTGACCTAGTCCGAACGATCAGAATCGGGAATCAGAAAACTACAAAGAGTGACGTATATTAACGTATGAACGTGATCAGAACTGACGAAAACATAAACCATTTATTTGTAACACCACAAATGTAGGGAAAATGTCAGTGAACAAACAGATTTTATGCTGCAAGAGCTCTTTTGTGATTGTTCATGTAGGCGAATAAAATGTAATATCACTAGTGTCGCAGAAGTTAATTCCTGCAATGCACAACTGTAAATTAGCGTGTAGGGTGCATTATTTTTTGTGAAATTGTACTTTCAATACAGGAACATTGCTTATGAATGTAATATATGTATAACGTACGCACCTTAAGTATCTTAAAAACAATTAATTTTTTCATATGAAAAATTCTCTTTTCATTTATTTGTCTAACTAAAATAATGTGTCACACCACAGGCTAAGCACCAGTTCATTTCATTTGCGTACTGTTTGTTCCCCACAAATCTCAGAAGGTTCGCCAGATCATTCCCCACACGCACCGAGATGTCACGACTCACTGCATTGCATTCCTGCGTCAAACTGTACTTCTAATCACGAAGTTGCATCGTCTTCTGTTCATACACGAGGACATACAAATGAGTCAGCAGATAAAAATCGATTGGCATCAAGTCGAGGCAGCATGGGGGCTATTACAGAGGCTCTGAAAACTGTTCGTCCACCAACGTCATCATATCAGAAGCGTAATGCACTGGTATTCCATTCCGCTGAAACCAAGTTGGAAACTTCTCGAGACTTTGGCTGCTTGGGAAATGCCTCTTGTGAAAGCATCTGCAGATAACTTTCAACTAATACTATTACGTTGAAGAAGAAAGGTCAGTTTATACCACACTACACCATGACAGCCAACTGTCTTGAAAATTATGTGCATGGGCTCTCAGAGGTTTGCTCTGGTGATTCACTTCCCCCAAAAGGCAGAGACTTGCCTTTACTTAAAACCAGATTATCTTTACAATCTAAGTACACGCTATTTGCCTTTCATGATAAGATTATACAGTTAACTATGTTCTATAATAATTCCAGGCTTTAAAAAAGTTATTTTATCAAACAGTGCCTTCGGTTCGGAAATATGTACTGAAACTGAAACAGTTTTGTAAAGAAACTGTCTTTGAAAAATAAACGTCACTACAACTCTGCATCTTAAGTTCTGCTTCCAGGCTAGTTGTTATAATTTAGACGAAAAACAGTTATGCATATAACGTTTTGCAGCGGTGACGTCAATGTTGAAGAAGAAAAAGGGCTCATTCCTGCTAATGAACGTGGCTGACTAAGAATCACTGAAAACTCAGAATTATTTGCGCGATACTTGAGGCCAGTTTTTCAGCCCCCACTTGTGACGTTACTGAAGGCGAAACGCCTTCCATTAGCGCCTGCTTGAAGTGAAACGTATCTTGCGACGAAGTAACTGGCAACCCACAGCACTGGAGTGTACAGAAAAAAACTTAAAATTACACAGTCTGGGGCTGAATTCGATTGAAGAACTTCGTTAGGTGATTCCGTATGCAAAATGAGTGGGGAAAATATTGTACAGTCCCTATATGAAGATAAATATAAACCCTAGAAAATTTAAATTTAAAAACTGTATTTTTGCACAATATAGGAGATGAGGTGAATTAAATTACATTTCTTTGAACATTTCTTTATATAAGGGGATATTCAACCTAAGAACTGTCATTTGTGAACGTTTGATGCTGGTTCATTGAGCAGTATGACCTAAATAACAAAACTGGCCCTCTTCTAACAATTGCCTAGGTCCTGCCATTTTCGTGTAAAATGCGTACAAACATTCGGCGGCAATGATACAGTGCCTAGCACGTAGGTAATAAATACTGCATAAGTTTGTCTATGGTATGCCGCTATATCCACTGCATAGACATTGTTAAAAAAAACATTTTTAACACTTACTGTTAACAACATATATATATGCCATTCATGGTTGCTTCCAAATTTTCTGAAGCCCTGCTAAAGTTCTACTTTAAGGCCCCCGTCTACCTGGAACTTTTTCCCACGTTTAGGCCGAGAAGCGCGGGAGCTATATGGGCGACACTGCCACGCGCATCAAGTACGCCATCGCCGCTAAGTGCAAGGCTCTGAACTGGCGTGCAGTGTTCTCGTCGTGCTGCGTGTACCTATGGGACTTTCAGCGGTTACCTATTATTTTGTTTGTGGGAAGTCTTTAGGAAGGTTCAGTGCAGGTCCCTATAGTAGTTTTGTATGTATCTGATGCGTGCATTTTGAGCTACAGCACCTTAGAAAGGCCGTTTTTTTAGCGGTTTTGGAGTACTCTAAATTGATGTTTCTAACGTACGTGATATTTTGAAAGTACTTAACAGCTCTCATCTGAAGCGTGTGTTCTTTTCGTAGATCAGCACGTTGGACCACGCTTAATAGTTTCGTTGAAAAACGTGTATTTGGAACATACTGCAACGCAGTTCAAGCGCCAGGTAGACGGGCGCTCCGCCTCATGCAAACTAAGCTTAACCAAGTCTAAAAACTTACACCAAAGGGAAAACGAACCGTATTTGTGCGCACTCAGTTGAATAGTATTTTGAAGGAGAGCTATTTCTTACTAGATATTACCAATATATATATATATATTTTCGATCTGTTTTATTTATATTAATTATAAATGAAATTTCATACATTATAGACAAAATATAGGTACATATTCAGTTTAACCAAAAACAATATTCTTTTATAACAGACGTTTAAAATGTTTGTGAGTTTGTGATACATGAAATATTTAGGAAACACCCGAGCACGTGATACATGGGTGATGTTTAAAAGGTTTAGTCAAAAAAGCGTGAAGAAACCGCAAAGAAACTATACTGTGCATTAATACGCCTAGAGAAGAAGCTGGCTGTTTGCTTTTGAGGACAGCTGGTGTATGATTCCGTGCAGGAAGTATTTGTAATATGTACCAATGCTTTTGGAACTGCATCGCTGTTTCCGAAAGTTTTGTATGCGATTAACACGCAAACGGTGAGATCTGGACAGTAGTTACAAGAGGTAAATATTTCTTGATTAGGTTAAATAGTGTGCTTATGGGTCTCCGGGGCAAGGGCTGGGGGCTGTGGCGCCATGGCGCCGTCATCCATCTTGAAATTTCCCGTTTTTCCTTAAACATTTTCCGTTTTTCCCTTAAAATTAACCATTTTCGACATAACTTTCTACTTATTCTCCAGTGAATGGCAGCTCAATAACTGGAAATTCAGTAATGTAATTCTACCAATTTAAACTATTGATTCAGATAAAGTGTGTAATATAAACAAATAATAAATTTGCACTTATTGTACATTTTATGTAAAATATGTTGTTACTTTTTCAGACGAAATTATAAATTTCTTAATTTTATTATGAGGATATTCAAAAGAGCAGTTTTTTTCAGTAAAAGGTTTTTATTTTTAAATTTATTGAAAAATTATGCTTTTGAGTGTTTTATGTTTTCTCTTTATAAATGATAGTTTAAATCAGGTTCACTTTTTAATATGTAAATTAGTAATTTTGAATTCATGTGACTTATTAAAGACGTAAAATTAGCTCCTTTCATTTCACAATTCTGCTACTTAAATTTATTTGCTAACCTTTAAATAAAGTCACACTCAAAAAGTCTCTCGGTATGACTTTCTGTGATCTTGTAAAATATTTAAATTTTTTTTTACTATTACTATAATTTTAATTTAAGCTTTCATTGTNCTTTCTGTGATCTTGTAAAATATTTAAATTTTTTTTTACTATTACTATAATTTTAATTTAAGCTTTCATTGTTAATAATATATATTGGTAGTATTTAGATATTAAATTACTTTTTCTTGTACAAGAATTTGTTTTTTAAGACGTTGGTATCCAGCTAACTTTATTTTTGTTGTCATAATAGTAAACAAATTTTTTATTAATTTTTTAATAAAAAAAATTTGTAAGCCAGGTTTTGAGCCATGAACATGAGATGATATGGAAAAACGTATTTCGGCGAAATATTTCAGTTTTAAGATCGAATAAGATAACCCTGTAAAAACTGCACAGCTTGTGCTACATTTTGTATTCCCCAGCTCTTGTGTGTGTACGATAACTAAAACCCTATATTTTTACTGACGCAATACCTCCCACTCCTCAATAGTGAAATGACTAGAGTAAAGTGTAAATGTTGTGTCAGCAGAATGTGAAGTTAGTGCCAGGTTCTGCGAAAATCAAGGAAACACTCCGATTCGTGACATAAGAAATGGTATGTTGGGCAAAAAGAGAAAGAGAAATTGTTTCAGTTTTGAGAACTCTGATTTTATATCTCAAATTCATACTGGCTACGTTCTAAGATGTTACAAGAAGATATATGAAACTGAATCAATCCTTTAGGGCTGTGGAAAATACTCATAATGCATGAATTCCGGAAACATAAATTCAAGAACAGAATTTGAACTACTTAATATATTTTGATGGCGTTAGATTTATTTACATAATATTTGAATGATAGTAACTGAAATATATTGCGATAGTTGATAGAGTTTATAGCTTCACATTTTAAAACTGGCAACTTTTGTGCAAACATTTATGGATATAATCACAAAATCAGTGAATATGCCAAAATATTTGTCTTAAAATTAGCAAAATAATTTTATCTACGACTGTATGGTATTGAAACTTATTTACCATGCATAAAAAGCACTTTTTTCACAATTTTATAACAGGAGCTTTTAAGTATATAACATTCAGTTAAAGTTTAATGAAAGGGTTTTTGTTTAATTTTGTCTATTATAGTGTTTTGCATAATATAGTATATATTTTAAAACAATTATTTTTGAATGTGGATTATTTTGTGGTTACTACACATTATTATTCAGAAAACATTCAACAATTTTTATTCGAAAACTATATATTGTATTTACTATTGCTGTATATGATGGTTTTTATAATTTATATATTAATTTAAGTAAATGTGGATATAGTTAATGAACAAATCCCATCGAAATATAGCAAGTAATTCAAATCCGGTTCTTTATATTATTTTTCGGAAATTCACGCACATGGAGACATTTCCATAGCCCTTCACAATATAAATCAAAGTTTTCATTTCAAATGTTGAATATTAAAAATTTCATTTATTGTGATGATATCCAAGAAGGAAACTAAATGCAAACGTAGACCAACATATTGCTGTGCAAATTCAATAGTTTATAACTTATAAGTGTTTCTTGTTTAAATTTACTCGCTATAGCGCTCTTAAAGTACATTTTATTTATACATTGAATTCATTTTTCCCGGTTTGTAAGAGTGATTAAAAAACTAAAGTTCCACTTTCCCATGAATAAAAATTTTTCAGATGTTACACTGTTGAACTAGCACAGCGATATTTGTCAACTGTTCCTCCAGTGTTTTCGTATCTATCTCGTAACACAATTAATTTCAATTTTGTGTTAATTTGTTTTTTTAAGTATTTATTTTTTTTCTGCTACGAGTTTAAAATTATATCATGAGAAGTAAACTATTTGTATTGTTTTCAGTATGTCATGTAGTAAAATGTAGCGAGCAATTTATTATATTCCCAAATTGCCGCCTATATACTAGCATAGCACGACTAATCATTATCTTATCGAAATAATTTCTAACGTGGCCCTTAACGCCGAAGTTGAAGCAAATGTTACTGAGAAGTGAGTTTTTCAATCAATATTAACCGATAACCTATTTGGTGACCATATTTGGTAAGAAAAAAATTAATAAATTCTAACAAAATTGGTTTGTTAACAGTAGCACATAAATTAATTTTTGGTGCCAGGGATTCGGGAGTCGGAGCCCAAAACCTTCAGCCATATTTAATGACGTCACAACGTATAGGCTTATAGGGCTGCAATTGACGGCCATTTTGTGACGCCGTGCCAGTCAAAATTTTCCTTTTTACCACAAAATTACTTTAAAAGTCGAATATTGAACCCCAAAACATCCTTTCCCCCCACCAAATATACAAAAAAATTAGGATAGAATAATTTTTACGTTTTTATTTCCGCACAAGTCCAGCTACCAGCAAAGTCGATCAAGAACTCTAATTTTATGCACCAAAATAAGTCCACAAAGCGGCAAAGGTTTGTTGTTATGATTGACCCTACCGGCTGTTTGGATGGTGTCACTCGACTGTACCCATGTTTATCGTTCAACTTTGAGCTTGAAGCAGAAAAAATCAAGAAACACTACAGAAAAAAAAAAAAAAAAAAAA